>JAFIRS010001765.1:0-298013 GCA_018342105.1 Gonioctena quinquepunctata | reverse complement strand
ATACTATGGCCCCTTGTTGGACGTTTTCCCAAGGGTTGAGACGACCCCATTGATTTACGTCAAAAGGAGGTTTCCACTGAGGATTTCAAAATATATTTTTTGGTTTAAAAACTGCGAATTTCACTTAAGATCGTTAACATCTCCATTTCATTGCCCCTTATTAGTATTTGATTTGAATTGAATGCTACCGGTTCTCGTCTGATCACCGAAGTCAAGCAACGCCGGCGCGGTTAGTACTCAGATGGGTGACCGCTTGGGAACACCCGTGTCGTTGCCTGGAATTTTAATAAAATATACTCCTCTTGTGACTGGCTGAATGACGAAATGTCCAAGCCAAAAAAAAAATTATGTGCGGTCGGCATCCGTCACTAGACATGTCGGTTACATTAACAAGTTAATTTATTACAGAACAAGAATTTCTCCTGTGATATTCACCGCGAACAAAGAGTTACTCTTCAACCGTATTAGGTCATTAAATGAACAACTGAGATAATTATGCATTCCTTCAAAAGTTAATGGTATGTGTTAGAACTTGATAATGGTTATTTTTTTCTAAATGATTATGACTAGGCAGGGTTACTACCATACATGGTTACCCCCTACTCAGAGAGGAAGTGAGATATGGTAGAACCCCAATAAACTGATCCGAACAACACCACATATATCAAATGGGCAATACGTCAATCTCAAACTTTTGGAGATCCCAATTGACATCCGTCAGTTGGAAAAGCAAAAAGACTCTGGAAAAAAACCAAATTATAAAACAATTAAAGGAGATTTAGAAGATTTTTGAGAACGGGGGCAGATATAGTCCCCGAAACGTCAACAAAACTATATAGAGAAGTATCTTTTGAATTTTTAAAAACTTTTTGATAAGGCAAATCCAGAAACGGCAAGTTATTGACAAATTGAATCTTTTTTCCATAGGAAATATAATTTGGTGAAGCAATAACTTATCGGGGTGAACTAATCAGTTTGCCCTTTCTACACTTGTATAGATTTTCCTGATTATATTTTCATTTTCAGACTGTGGAAGGTAACCCAAAAAATCATGTCAAGAAACGTTGTTCCTCCACAAAACCACATTCATTCAATAATCTATAAATCATCGTCGAAAATCATCAACAATCATTCATTATTGGGAAAATATGCACAAATAAGCATCAAAAATCGCGGCTATGATATTTGGGAAACTTGGCAACGCTGCTCGTAAAATTTCCTACATCCCAATGCGACCTCTACACGTCACAAATCGCGGACGGAAAACCATAGATAACCCTCTTTAATGACAACTAGAGGACGTATTATTGCACATTGAAACAATACAATATTTAGAAACCTTTGGTTTTGCCTTCCATTATATCCAAACATAAGCAAATTAAATATCCAGAATGTTTAGGACGATGTCGAAGAGGCTGATACCAATATATAATATTCCTAATGACAACAAAAAATAACAGGAACCATCTGACGTCACAAGATAGGCGAGGAGAAGGGCCTTCATGTAAATTTGAATCCCAGTTCATGTTTTAATTTATTCTGAGTGAAATATTCGTAATGGATTTCCACAATTGCACAGGAATGAATGATGTAATGATGTAGAATAACATATATCTTTTTGGAAGATATGCAAATTGCTAATTGCATGAGTTGGTACAGGGTGTAATTTGAAACATTCTATTTCACGTCATGTAATAATCGAGTTCAATATAATAACTTGTAATGCGATTATTAAGATCATTATGCAAAATTGACATCTATGGAGAAATGCCTTCGTGCCACCTTATTAAGATTTAATCCACCCCATTTATAGTCCAGTCATCTTAGTCAAAATTAGGTAAGAATCTCGGGAAATTTGAGATACCCAGCTGAATATTTGTATAAACTTGTATTTTGGAATTCTAAAAGTTGTCTCAAAACCTACATATGGTAGGGTGTACGCGTCTATTAATATTTGAGGTCAAAGGTCACAAAAATCGATTTTTTGCATATTTTTTGTAATATCTCATTTCCTATGGGTTTTTCGCTTTTTGTATCCATTATCAATATTGTAGAAAATTAAATTCCCTACAACTTTTGTTTCAAAAATTTTTTATACATTGTATTGTTTTCGAGATAGAGGGGAGAGGGGCGGTTAGAGCATAATGTAAGGTCAACCGGTATAGTCCGGTCAAAACACGCTATATAAAGTTTATTAATTATTGATACATAAATAATTGATAATAATTTTTGTTATCAAATCTGTAAAAAATGATTGTAAAGTTTCAGTGGATCCATTATTACTCTTCCAAAGAATTACTGTCAGCAAAACAATTTGAAAGAAATCTTGAAGAATATCTACAATATGAATTGAGTCCGTATCCAGCACTATTCGATAATGATGGAGAGAAAAACCACAAAATCGTCATTGTATACAACATGACGCCAATCGGATTTGTTCTCAATGAAATGATGTGACGTTCATTATTGATGCAGGATTTCTTCTGCATCGCGTTGTGTGGAATGAATAAGATACTTTTTTCTGTTATTTTGGGTAAATATGAAAAGTATTTACAAAACGCATTACAGTTCAAAAATTATTGTTGTATTTGACGGATATTCTGACTACAGTAAGAACATTAAAGCAATGGAGCAGCTGAGAAGAATTCTGCAATTTCAAAACATAGAAGTTTGTTTCGACGAAAACAATGGCTGTACCAATTACCAGAAATTTTTTATCAAATCGAAGTAACAAAAAAGCTCATTGATATGCTAATTGAAAATTACGAACTGTCAATATCACTACCCACAGGCCAGAGATGATTGATGATGATTCTGCACACATAAAGTGACTGTGATACGACCTGCACTTTTAAAGGAGGAAAAAAAAACGTTTCTAAAAGCATTTTGCCGAACTTGAAGCAACTCGCAGCAGCATTTGAAGGAGAAAACTGTCCGGTTCAAAGATTATTTGAGACTGAATTCAAATCTTGTTGGCAGTCTATAATGCTCCAAAATCTGTGGGCAGTATTGATCATCTTCGTTATGCACAATACGTCAAGTCTACGAAACTGAATAAACCTGTGCAGTTATCAAATATTCCACCAACAAGTGCAGCAGTTCACCCCATTTCAATCGTGTTGTATTATCAAGTTCAAACTTGGTTAGGGATGATTTGGAACCCCAGGAGTGGGTTGGACAATGCGTAACGGATTCCCTGAACCTATCACGACCATTTCAGCACCTGCTCCAGAGGAATTGCTCAACACAATATTCTGCAACTGCAAGAGTGGTTGTGGATGAGGAAATCGGGGTTGCAGTGCTCTTTAGCTTGTGCCAGTGTAATGGGCAATCTTGTCTCAATTTTTCACCATGTCAGAACGATGTAAATGAAGACAGAACCTTTGACCCGAAATCATGGAAGACCTGAGATAAATGTCGCCGAAGATGATATAGAAGAAGACTTCGAAACACCACAGCGGTTGGGGAGACGACGATGAAGATGAAGAAGATGATTAAAAATTATAAAAGTTGGAGTTCATGTAATTTTTATCCTATTCAGAATACAATGGTATTTTAATAAAATCATAAATCAAGAATTTCTTTCATTTTTTCAATTTTTGAGGAGTTATTAATATAAATAACATTAGAATTAAAATATAATTTAAGTATTTTCCTAACAATTCTAGAACTACACGGGTAGGTAAGTGTTATTGAATAAATTAATACTTAATTAAAATAGATACGAAAGTAAAAATGATCAAATATAATATAATATTTGATAACAAATGAAAATAATCATTAATTATTTATTTATCAATGATTAATAAACATTATATAGCGCGTTTTGACCGGGACTATACCGTTTGACCTTACATTATGCTCTAACCCGCGCTCTCCGCCCTCTATCTCGAAAACGATTCAACGTATAAGAAAAAATTTGAGCCAAAAGATGTAGGAATTTAATTCTACAATATTGATTTTGATACAAATAGCAAAAAACCCATAGGAAATGAGATATTTGCAAAAAATATGCAAAAAATCGATTTTTGTGACCTTTGACCTCAAATATTGATAGACGCGTACACCCTACCATATGTAGGTTTTGAGACAACTTTTAGAATTCCAAAATACAAGTCTTTACAAATATTCAGCTGGGTATCTCAAATTCCGAGGTGAACTTACTAAGATGACTGGACTATTAGGGGTAGTTTGTACCTGTGATAGTTCTGATAACTCTGCTGACCGATATTTTCAGCTTGAGATATTCCATTGAAACGCTGAAATATAGATTGCACAATATATTGTTTGTATCACCATAAAGAAGTTCTAATCAGTCCCCTCATAAAAAAAGTTCATAGCTGCGATTTTTTAGGAAAACTTTGGTGACCAGGAGTATTTAATTTAAACGCTGGAATATGATAGCAAAATTTTTTCATTTGTGTTACAGTAGGGAGCTACTTTGGGGGTAGTTCCCACTTACTTACTTGAGAAATGAAATAGAAATAAAATCCCAATATATACATCCAATCGAATAATTTTGGCAGAATCCGTATAGAAAATAAAATATATATCAGAAATGACCGGTACAATTTTAATCATGTCAATATTAAAAAAATATACTAATGAAATGCAACTCAAGCAAACAACGGTCAATTTCGACGACGATATTCACATTTATGAGGAGACTAATGCTATTTTTTTGTCTATGGTGGCATAAATAATATGTTTCGTGTAATCATATTCCCGCGTTTCATTGAAATATCTCAATTGATACCTCCGGTCAGCAAAGTTTTTCGAAAAAATCGCAACTGTAAACTACCCTTACAAGTTATACTTGAAACGTTATCGGATGGCGAAGTAGGCAATAAATCATTGGTAAGACGAAATGTACATCTCATTGGTCACCCTTCTCAGAGGCATGCGTATCTAAGGGCGCGCCACAAGTATATCTCAAACAAGTGGAAATGGCTTAGACGTATATGTCAGGTCTCACCAAGGATTTATTATTATTATTATTCAACTATAGCTGATGTAAATTTTTCCTATAGTGGTACAAATCAAATGTTTTTACATCATATGCCAGCGTTTCAATAAAATATGTTCATGGAACTCTCCCGGTCAGCAAAGTTCCTAAAAATCTCAAATATGAACTACCACCATGAGGAGACTGATTTGTTTTTATGGTACACAAAAATATGTTTTGTGCATTCTACATTTCAGCGTTTGAATGGAATATCTTGAGCTGAAAATCTTGGTCAGCAGAGTTATTAGAAAATCACAGCTACAAACTACCCTGAATGGCAGTGGATTGTAATTTTCAATATGGTGGCACGAAGGCATTCCATCATAGATGTCAAATTCGCATTATGATGTCGATAATGGCATAACAGGTTATCATTTCAAATTTGATTGTTACATGAGAAGAAGTAGAAAGTCTCCATTACACCCTGTATCAACTACTGCAATTGCTATCGTGGTCGCTAGAATTGATCTACTATACCTAAGGTGTAACAAACTAAAATTTCAGCAAATTCCATCGATGTCTAGAAACCCTCTTGAATCTGTGGCTAGTCCTTTGGTGAGCTCCATTATTTTTTTTTTCAAAATGCAGTCAAATATTTTGACCACTCTTTTTTGTGAATTCTTTTATTTTTCATGTAGAATTGCTCAAAATATCCACTGGTGGAAACAAATGAGAGATCTGCTCTATTATATTCATCATGTATATCGTTGAATTGGTAATTCAATCTTCTATCGAATGACAAGATGGCCTTGGTAGGTACCATTTGAAACAAACTATTTTTCCGTTAAAAATGCGTTCAGAAAATTCCAAATTCTGCTGTAGGATTTGTTATTGCTCTTATCGATGAAATTACTATGAGGTACTGATGTAAATTAGTATAGATCTTAACCTGATCAAGGCCAACTGGGCTAAAAAAAAATAAGAATGTTGTTTTTTTTCAATTGTAAAATGAAATTTTGGCAACACTCTCGTATGTAATTTGTGACGTAGAATCTGGAAAACATCTAACATATATCCTGTATGTTTCCATTGGAGAAATCGAAGTTGGTTGCTATTCTGGAAACCGGAAATTGGACATATTGTTTTCATATGTCTGTCAATCCAAAATTGTGTCTCATAATATAGGCGTGGCCCTAGTCCCATTGTCACCCGGTATATCATTTCACGATTTTTCATGAAATTCAGGTCATGTAAATGCTCAAGTGTCTCTCCTGTACCTGAGACAGTCATCTGTTATTTGACAGATCATGGAATATTAGGAGTAGAAATCAAGAGAGAGAAATCAGGCCCATTCATTTAATTTCTGACTGTAAAAAGTTTAGAGAACAAAAAGCACACTTCTAGTCTACTTCACTGAGGTACTGCATCCACCAAAGTATTTTAACGAGAATATGAAAACTGTGTGACATATGACTGTCAAACCTTCAACTGCAGAGAAATATTATCTTGTCCTCTGACTGGCCCTGTTTATATGAAGACACACAAATATGCTAGGGTAATTATCTGGCTCCCTAGTGTCACTATGTACAAAATAGCATTCGAATTGGTTGGATATTTATTGAGAAAACTATAGACATATACTTATACAACAAATACAGGTCGAATATAGAATTTGGTTTTTCAAAGTGGATCAATAATGAATATTATTGCCCTCTTACGATTGACAATTGAATAGCTATACTTGTTTTTTGGAACGAAGTTCCTTATCGGCGTTGCGAAAGGGGCTAGACGGAATAAATTAAGACCAAAATATGTGACGACACTTTCTGCTGTAGTTGTAAGCCGTGCGGCGTGCGTGTTCTCCTGTCTGTCTCTCTCTCTCTCTCTCTCATAGAACTCAAGCCAGTTATTTTCGTTTCTGTCTTTCTATTTCGCATTGAACAGTGTGGTGTCGCGACGATTATTTTTGTTGAGTGTATACAGGTTTTTGTACATAATAATAATAATAAAATAATAATAATAATGAATCCTGACAGTGTTTCTGCACAAGTTCCGAATATTGCTGATGGAGTTAGGTAAGTAGAGATTTTATACAGACAATAAAATGCTTATGTATTTTCAGAAGTACGCATTATAATCTCTTACTATTGTGCTAACCAAGTCATACGCGTTATAATCTCTCCATTATTGTGTGTTTAGCAAGTGTACGTGTCATAACTTCGATAAATTTGAAATCAAATTATATTTTAATATTACAATATCAATGCGTATGTACTGAAATTGAGCCTACTGATCAAGTTTATATTACATTATATTTGTTAATAATAAAAATTATTATTATAACTCAACAAAATAAAATTTTATTACAATTCCTTCACTAATCAAGCGAAAGGAACTTGTTTTATCCGGTGTCCCTTGACACCTCTCAACTTTTTTAAAGATTTTGGAAGATTATCATACCCAGCAAAACGAGTCATAAATGAGTATTCTTTCCCAAAATCCAGTACAAAACAGTTTTTCTGAATTATCTTGTTTTTTCGTCAAAAGGATTCCTTTCATCTTGTCTGGTATGAACAGGCTCAGTCTCTGTCTCTTCTTCGAGACAAAAAGAAACCTTTTATCTCGAGCAAAACAAGGCATTAAAATTTACTCGAAAATGAAACATTATCTTTCTAAAAATTACCCCTTTTTTTTTATAAAAAATTGCACAAATAACCCCCTTCACCACACCATCTCACTTTACATAAATGTGAGCATTTTGATAACTGAGCTTTCATCAGTAGGTAAACAACACTAAATGGAATTTCAATCGTTGGATTTGCGGGAATTCGGTGAAATGTTGATGAAAACCAGTTTTCCGAAACTTTATTGTTTCATTCTCAAGACTCTGAAGTACAAAAATAGTAACATACAATCAAAATGAGATTTTAGAATGTGTTTTTTTTTATAAAAAACAATAAATTAAGTAAAATAACATCGTTAAAAAAATTTATAAAAATAAAAACACTTCGAACACATTACAGAAAAAAACAATGATGAGTACTCACATTTAGTATGGCTTTCCGAGTTTAAAAAGGGTGAAATAAATAATTTCGACATAAAATATAAATAGATATTCGGATTCATGAAAGACGTTAACACAGACATGAAATAAAGGAGCAGATGAACGGTCGGTGAATCGTGTTTTAATAATGTAAAAAAGTTCATGAAATAAATGAGTCTTGGAATCGAAAAAAGCTGTTCAATAAAGATCTAGGATTAATGTTTAGTTTTTTCTATTAGATTGAAATATGAGGTGTGTATGTTTCCAATATCGGACCTTTTGTTGACACATTTTGTTCCCATGTTTGATATTTCGATCCTTTCGTTCAATACTTTTTTATCGTCTGTTGTCCTTAATCTTGTTGAATTGTTCAAAGTATGAAGTGATGATTTTACATGTTCTGAAAGATTGTGGATTTGTAGTTTAGGGTTGTGTATATTTTACAATCCCTTATGTATTCAGTCAGCCTCTGCTTTAGTAACCTCCCCGTTTGTGAGAAGGTGTATATAGGACAAACGGGGAGGTATCTGAAGCAGAGGCTGACTAACACATGAGGGATTGTAAAAATATACACAACCCGCTCAAAACTATCAAAAATCCAACTAGTCTTGCAGAGCATTGTGAATCATCACTTCATACTTTCGACTTCAATTCAGCCAGTATTATAGGACAACAGACGATTAAAAAAAGACTCCTGAACGAAATGATCGAAATATCAAATCTAATAGAAAAACCAAACATCAATCCTAGATCTTTATTGAACAGCTTTTCCGATTCCAATACTCATTTCTTTCATGAACTTTTACATTATAAAAACAAGATTCACCGACCGTTCAGTTGCTCCTTTACTCCATGTCTGTGTTAACGTCTTTCATGAACCTGAATATCAATTTATATTTCATGTCGAAATTATTTATTTCACCCTTTTTAAATTCGGAAAGACATACTAAATGTAAGTACTCATCATTGTTGTTCTCTGTAATGTGTTCGAAGTGTTTTTATTTTTATTAATTTTTAAACGATGTTATTTTACTAAATTTATTCTGTTTTTCATAAAAAAAAACACATTCTAGAATATCATTTTGAATGTATGTTCTTGTTTTCGTACTTCAGAGTCTTGAGAATGAAACTTTAAAATAACCCCTTTTTCCCAAGGATACTTACTTCTGGAAGTTCCCATCCAAACTATTAGGACCCTTGCTCAAATTAGGATGGCTAGTGAATATATGATCAAATTAACATACAATGGCAGTACATATCGAATAAACCCCAATGAAATATGCACCATTTGCAATCGAGATTAGCTTGAAACCCTAGAACATATCCTCTTTAATTGTCCAATATATTCTTCCATGAAACCTCCAGATGCTCACTGTCTTTCCAGTTAAAACAATTTCATCAGTCACTTGAGAATGTTGCACCTACTGAAGCAAAAACTGTCCTCACATATATGGAATGTACTTATTAAAACGAATGAAAGGTTCCATGTAGCCAAATTTATGTCCTGATGTAATCAGATATGTGTTTGGGAATACACAAATGTATTGTTAGATCCCTTTTATTGATTTTATTTTTGTTCTATTTGTAGACTTTTCTCACTAATAGTTTCCTTTTTCTTATTGTGACACTTAATATATAACAAACTGAAGCCTTTGCTATATGATATGTATTCATCAGAAGCAATAAAATTAATAACAAAAAAAAAAACAATAAAGTTTCGAAACGTCGACTAAAAAGCGGTTTTCTTCAACATTTCGACCGAATTCCCGCCAATCCAACGATTGAAATAATATTCAACGGTCGCCATTCTATACAACTGAATGGGATGTTGATATTATTATAATATATACCCAGAGCTGGGCCGAGCAATAACGAAAGTGCCTCGAGCGCTAAGCACTCCTGAAAAGTGCTCCTGAGTCTCGAGCACTAAGCACTATTTCTGAAAGGCTCAGCGATTACTGAGCACATTCAAAAATAATTGGACATGGCGAGCACTAAGCACTTTCAAAAGGGTGAGTCTGTTAGGCACTTAATTTTTCTCGAATAGGCATAACATAAGGATTTGAAAGCGATCAGTAGTTCTTGGGTGTGCCGCCGGTCGCGTTTTAATGCTGCGACACCATTCATCGATTCATAAGTAAGGAAAGATTTATTGTTAAGTATTCCCGAAAAGTGATCCGGAGCATTACAGCACTTTTCGGGTTTGCCTAAGCACTAAGCCTTCTGTAAAATCCTTGAAGCATTAGACACTAAGCTAAGTGCTCGGGAGCAGAGTGCTTACGAGCACAAAAGCTTTGAATCAAGAGTATGGTTCGTTTATATATACCTGGGATGAACGATTGCTCGGCCTACGAATTTTTAATTTCCAATTCTCTCATCAAGTGTATAGATTGCTTGAATTATAAAGAATATGAATTCTTTGTACGGGTAAACCAACTAAGAAACACATGTTACTAAGGTAATCAAGACAATTATTATCTTCATTTGGAAATACTTTTGAATCGAATTGCACAAATTCTTATAATTAGATATAGCTTATTTCATACCAAGAGATTGATATCAATAATATGTTTTTATTCGTCCATAAAAACATATTATAGAATTGAGATACAGCCCTCTTCGTTTGAGAACCCACCGTGATGGAGCAATGAAATATTTGTTTCAGTTCAGAAATATTGCTGAATAAGAGGACTATCATCAGCTTGATTTGAGATATCAAAATTACTTGCATTAAAAAAATTGCTCGTCATTTGAAAACTCCACTGTGATAAGATAATCAAATATTTGTTTGATGAATAAGATGGATAACAAGAGTGTTTGCTTGATTTATAATACCAGAATAACTTATAATAAAAAAATCCTCTTTATTCTCCTAAGTATAGAAGCTTGAATAAAATCCATTTAATGAAAAACATTTATTGAATGAAAATAAATTAAAACAATTCTCAAACAAAACTTTTTTAAAACGTACACCATATACAGGTTGACTCTTTTCGTGATAAGGCACTCGTTATGAAATTTGGTTGTGATCTGCTATCAAGTATAATTCGACAATTATGCCACGTGCCTTTTTTACCCTTGATTGATATCATAGCCGTGGACAATAAAATATGTCGATCGCGCTCTGAACAATGAGTCGCAACTGATATATGTGGTACCGATACGTCATGGACGTAGAAGGTATTTCAGATGGCGTTCTGACCTCATTTACTTCCAAGGGTGTATCCCTGACTCGTTATTTACATGTTACATTGTGTTATGCTTCTTTGAACACAATTTATATCCTTGTGCCAAACAGTCAATGGTTGTATGATTTTACGTAAACAATCCGTACACAATTCTAATTTATGATTTCTGTTAAGGGGCGCCACTGGAATAGCCTTAAGTTTTTCACATTGATATATATATATAGTGACCCTTTTTGCAGAAAAAGTAAAATCCGCTGTATGAACCATGATTTCCATTTGTTGTTACGTGTGCGAATGCTCTGTCGTTTGAATATTTGTTAATGAAAGTTTTTTGATATTTTTCCAATTTATTGATCGGCTCGGTTTTTCCATGATTATCTAATGTTTCCAATAGCTGACATCTATTATTCAAAAGGTTGTTAGATCACCAAATTTGGGAGAAGTTGTTTTCTTAACGATACGAGTTTCTTCCCATTCCTTTTGACTAGCAACATCTAATTTTCGCGAAATCAAATAAATCAATAACGTGTCCCAGCTGTAAACCGGTTCTCCTAAACTTTTCAATGATTGAACATGTTTTTGAACATCATCAGTTTATTTTCGTAAATTTGAACGGACATCTTTAGCAATGGCTGGCAATTCAACTAATGCTCTGACATGATTTTTGATACTAAACGATTTATTTTCATATCTGGACTTCAATAGGTCCCATGCGTTTTCATAATTGGTTTCAGTAACCTCGATGCATTCGATCACTTTCGCAGCCTCCCCCTCCATACAACTTATGAGATAATATAATTTTACAATTTTATCCATGTTAACATCATTATGCACTAATGCTAGGAACATTTCCCAAAATTGACCCCATTTTCGTAGTCCTCATAGAATTTTGGTAATTCAAGAGTTGGAAATCTAACATTTGTTGTGTTCTGAGGAGGTTATTCGTTAACCCTTGATTCTGGGAGGTGCTCGTAATTTCCGCTGCCTGTTTTTAGCAATATTTACCCGTTCGATAATCAGCTTGCTATTTCCATAACATCATAAAGCGATTTTCAAAATCCTCACGTTCTGTGTCCGATTTGACCTTGTATTTTGTTAAATTCTCCAAAATTCGTTTGGTTTCTTCTAATCGAGATTCTAACTGAACGATTTTAGTATCAGAAAATTTATAGATGCACGTATTAAACCTCGTTAAGGCGCTCTTCACTTGTGCTCTTTCAGCACGCAGGTTCTTCAATAGTTCTGCCATATTTCAATATTTCGTAACAAAGTCAAGTTTGGAGATTTCACGTTACTCGGTATGTTTGGAAGTAACTGTTTTATCTTTACGATATTCGATAATATAAATTTAAATATTTGTGCCCAGTCAGAACACTAATGTGGAAATGGAAATGAATAAAATGATACAGACTCACGATTCGTCTTCGGTGATTGCGATGAACAGCTTTTCCAGTGTTCGTTTCAGCGGGAGCAGCAGTATTCCATAAACGATGCGATAACCATTCGGCTGAAGGACCATGTAATTATTCTCGATCTCGATTTTATTCTTCGTTCGATTCGGTCGATTTGTTACGGGCCAATAAGCGCTGAGGCTCTTTCCTAAGAATAATCTGGTTCAATGCAATTTGTGCCCAAAATTCGAAAAATGGAAAACAAAATTGAAAAAATTTTGGAAAAATCGAAAATGCTTGACAACAAAAACTAAATTCCTCTGAGGAACAACAGTCGAAAACCTTGAAATTCAAAGGAAAAAACAGGTAAATCATGGGCTAATCAGAGTTCCAGATTCAAGCCTTGCTGACCCTTGCTGAATTACTCACGGCATCGATCCTAGCAAACTTGAAAGTTGTTCATTATGGTGGGTGTGGTCCTAAATGGTTCTCTTATGAGACGCCTCATGTGCCCAACTTGGCATAAACATAATAACATAAACGAAATAAATGCACCCGAAAGGAGCAAAGTTAAATTGTCATTTTTGACTGTAAATGCCGATTTTAACATTAACATTCTTGGTTGCTATGATTATAAGTAATAGAAACTTGAAATCTGTGGAAATAAGCTATACCAAAAACTTTAATGATTTTGAATTGATAATGAGTTTTGTATTGGTAGGATAGGTATAAAGGATCGAGAAAAGCAAATTCGGTTGAAGCGATAGTTACTTACCTATGTTAAATAATCATCGTAATCGTACGTTTGGCAATAATACCTTCAAGAGGAAAATGAAATGATACCCAAGAATGTACAATTGTTGATCCAAGAAAATTTTATCAGAAATTTTCTTCTCATGATACAAATAATTGGCACATTTCTTCAACGGATAAATACTTTATATAGTGTCTTGGAACAAAAATATTGAGTTACCTATGTCTTTCAATAATTGTAGTTTTCTTTACTGAATTCTATAATTATCTACTTGAATAAATGATATTTGGTAAAACTAAATAAATATTTCAATTAAATAATTTTCTACGTTAGAGATATGAACTTTGTATCATATTAACTCTGTATCAAATACATTATTTTGAAAGAAGATGGCGTTATCTCCCTTCAAGAATTCAGAATTGAAAAACTCTATCATCTCCAATGAACTAAAAGGTTTCTTCAATGAACAAATATTTTTTATATGATCTTGGGACTAGAAATATTGAGTTATGTCTTTCATAATTATAGTTTTTTTCCATGAATACTGTTTATTACTTGAATAAAAAATATTTGGTGAAAGTAAGTGAATATTTCAAATAGATAATTTTCTACATTGGAGATATTCAATAACTTTGTATCAAATACATTATTTCAGTAAAATAGAGTGTTATCTCAGTTCAAGAATTCAGATTGAACAAATGTATCAACTCCAATGAATGAATTGTTTTATGTGTGCATTGCTTTGGGACAGCTCTGTCAATACCTGATGTTTCCAATCGGGTTTCTATAATTATTTCTCTTCTTTAAGTCACTAACGGTATATTGATGGTTCGATGAGAATGGATTCCACTTGAATGAAAAAACACCCGTCATCTGCATTTTTGAAAAAGCGATGAACTATTCAATAATAAGAAAATTGTGAATTTGTAATGTTGAGATAAATTAGGCCAATGCCTTGAGATAGGGACATGTGAACTGTTTTAAAAAATATCCAATAGAGAAATGATGTACTGAACGTTGTTGAATTGTCAATTTTCAACACACTGCTGCTCAGGTAGTATTCACTTCAAACCCAAAGTTTTGAAATGTTGGAATCAGCTATTCGAGGAGAATACAAAAAAAGAAATTACCCTTGAGAAGTTTAACTTTGATATATTGTATATAAGAAAGTTATTAAACTTTGTCGTACTACTGACGCCTTGTATTGAAAACTTAATGTTATATTTCTATGTATATTTCTATGAATATCACATTTGGAGAAAATTTTTAATCTTATAATATAGGTAACTAACTTGTTTTTCTTCTCAACGTAGATGAATCTGGAGGAGTTTTTATTTTATGAGATCTCTAGCTTATATGTTTAAATTTAATTTTTTTTCTTTATAAACACCAGTACTGGTTGAAGGTATGGCATAGTCTATAAAATTACAAAAGTGATTTTAGCGGATAATGCTTCATGAATCTTTCATGAAAGGAATAACTACAATTTACCTATCAGTAAATGAAAACTCTTCATAGAGGAAATTCGGAATGTACAGACCACAAAAAATTAAACGAATCCAGTGAGTTCGAGTGGGTCTAGTATATACAGTAATATTTATTTATCCTGGCGAAAATCGGCGCAAGCTGTCATTAGACCTGGTTGATTCTATTGGTTCGTTGTAATGACCATAGGCGTGTATGTTATTTGGATTCATTTGCCATTATCAGTTTATCGCACCAGAGCACAAATCCAACTAACATACAACGGGCGTTAACCACATGAAATCGGTGTTGTGCGCATCCAACCTTCTTGCCTGATTAAAAAGCAACTACTTTTACGTCGGTATGAATAAGATGCTTGACTACAATTATGAGTTTGGTTTTTCATTATTTGTAAAATTGCGTCCTGCACGGTTGTATTCATATGTGAGTAACTACATTATATCTCATGTCAATGTTTTTGAATGCGAAATTATATACGACGTATCGACGTTCTACTTTTCACTACCAGCTTGTGGAACATTTTCCAAGGTACCAAGAGTGGTTTCGGATCCCACTATAAAAGGTAAGGTCCCCGTGATCTTAACTCGTACAAGTTTTTTATTAACTTCTGAGGGTTGGTCAAACAACTAAAAAAGCGGGTAAAAACAATTTTACAATCTACATGAAATCCAATCAACATTTTCACGAGAATCAACCAAACATTTGATGTTCAAGAATTATAAAATAATATTGTTCGAGTTTGTTTATTTTTGTTCATTCACCCATTGGATATTTTTTACATATAAAATAAAATATTGTTTGATTTTCTTGCTGATAGTAAATCAGTCAATGTACTCGATTCATTTATCATGTTTCATATGATTTCCATTTCGATATATCTGTGAAATGAATTGTTTTATTCCAAAAATTTAATTAATTTTTTTGTTAAACACAATCAAAATCATTGAAAAAAACATCGTATCTCGTTGAACATCAAATTTCTTCGATTTCTATCATGATATATCTTATTGATAAATTCATTGGTGGTGATTGTGAAATACCTGCAATCAATCATATTCCGAGTTTATCACACCATTATACTATTCAAACACGTTCATTCAACTGCCTCATTCGTTGAATCATAACGATAATTTTGAACTTGGAATGGAAAACGAACTTTTTAAAAAACTAAAAAAGGTTTTCTGTACAATGAAAGAGCTTTTGATCTCTGAATATATGAATGCAAGACAAAGAATGAATTTTCAATACAGACAATTATGATGGAAAGAACAACTGATGACCTTGCATTTCCTGGAATGTCTCGGCTCTTGTGGTTACCGGACCGTTCCTTAATGAGCGGTATAATGTAATTCCTTCCTGTTCGAGAAGAGAAAATACCCGAGTTATTTTTGAAAGAGTTATCTTTACCATTCCTTCATTTTTGGTAGATTGAGTAGCATAATGGCGATGATTATTATGGCTTACATAGTCTCAAAAATGGATGTTGCTGGTTCTGGAATATTTTGCATTCTATTGGTCTCAATTGCTCAGCAATTCCATCGTTGATTCTGATAAAACTCGAGGTGTCATAGTGGTTTGCCTTGTTGTAAGCGAATGTTGTTTACGAATTTGGTGTCGTATTTCGCAGGATTGTGAATTTTTTATCAATACAGGAGTATCGATTTCCAAATATTGATCTGTCTTCACCTGACCTAGAGTCGTTCCGGTACTCTGTTTCGGGTAACTTGTTCAGCGATGGGTTCTTTCACGTTAACTTCCAATATATGGCACTTTTCGGGAGATTTTCCGTCTAGTGAATTCAGTCAATGTTGCTGCAATATCTCGCGCTCTTAGAGATATAAATGAAATTTCAATTCGAACTCCAGAGAAATAACGCGGTTTGACAGCATTTGATTTTTTTAATCAGTGCCAGGGCTGAATACGGACTTCAACTCAATGGAGGCGTGCATGTTGAACGTAAATGGAGTTGTTTAAAAGTATTCACTGCTCGTCAACTTCATGCCTTTACATTCTGTCGATATAATTCTTCTGTCCGAGGGTAGAATCCAACAGGGGCATAACCTAAATTTCAGGGGTTTTTTTACCATTAGGGTGGACGGGCGCGATAATCATTCCATATACTATATTGCCGAAGCGCGATTCCTCTATTCAACATGTAGGTATTAAACTATCCTCAAGGTTGAGCGCCCATGGATAGTAAATTTCCTTCATGTTATGTGTGAACGAGATTTACTGCCCAGTTCCATCCTCCCCCGCTCCCCCTTAAAGCGGTCCTCAACTCGCCAGTAGCACGTTTGCGATATTGAAATCGTACCTCCTGTGGTATGAAGTCAGCCTCTGAGTGCTTTAAACCCCTTGTTATCTGATTGTTCTATGTTTACCTGACTTGTGCTGTGTGTGCATGGTGGTGATGTACCTGATGGGTGTATAAGTGTATGGTATGATGTGGGTGTGTTGATCTTACGTGTTTTGTGTTGAGTTGTTACTCACCTGACGCGCCGGAGTGCTACTCTCGGTGGTGGACGGTCGTTTTGGTAGTCTGGTCGCAAATACTTTTCCCTTCCTCTAAACCTGGGATCGTCCAGGTTTAGGTTCGCGTGGATGTCTTGAATCACCGGGTTCGTGTGGGTGTCCGTCTTCAGGAACGTCGCGGTGGCGTGGTTCCGAAGATGGTCGTCAATGAAGTTCGGATTGACATTCAGGTCCCTGTAGATAAATCTATTCGGGACGTATCTGGGAGCGTTCACTGCCATTCTTAGACTCACGTTTGAGAATAGCTGGATCTTGGTCCTGTATGTTTGTGCACATAGACCCCATGCGGCGGATGAATACAGGATGATGGGGAGGAGGATGGTCCTGATAAGGAGCAGTTTTAACTGGAGGTATATTGCTACTGCGTCCTATGAGGGGGTAGGGGTTCTTTCGGGCTGCTTTCGCTAGTCCGAGCCTCCGGTCTACGTATTGCCTGAATGTCAATCTTTTGTCCAAGGTGACTCCAAGGTATTTGGCCTCGTTTGCCCATGGGATTCGTTGGTCATTCATGATGACATGTCCTGACGGGGTTGTTCGCCTTCTGGTGAAAAGTATTGTTCGGCTCTTTTCCGCGTTGATCTCGATCTTCCATAGGTTGAACCAGTCCTCAAGCTTGTCTGCTTGATCTTGCAGCTATCGAGTTACTCACGTTGCGTTCACCGATCTGGCCACTAGTGCTGTGTCGTCCGCGTACAGCGCTAGCTTGTTAAAGTTGTCAGCAGGCTTTGGGATGTCCGCCGTGTAGATGGAGAACAGGTGTGGAGATGAGACTGCGCCTTGCGGTACTCCTGCATCTAGGATCCTCACTGCTCAGAGGTCGCTGCCAACTTTACATTGGCACCACCGTCCTCGAAGGGAGGAGTCTATCAGCTTCACTATGGGAGTGGGGTATCGAAGGCCTTGGAAACGTCTAGGAATGAGGCTCCTGTGTGGTGTCCCCTGCCCAGGTTGGAGCCTGTTACGGCAAAGTCCACCATCCTCAGGACCTGCATTTCCGTAGAGTGTCCTTGTCGAAAGCCGAACTGCTCGTCTAGTAGGACGTTGAGTTCTTCCGTGAGTGGTTCCAATCGTCTCTGGATGACTCGTTCTGCCACCTTGCTCATCGAGGGTGTGATGCTGATGGGTCGGTGGTTTTGCGGTATCACATGGTTCTTGTTGTGTTTGGGGATCATGATGACCGTGGCTTCTTTCCATGGTCGTGGAAAGTGTCTGAGCCTGAGCACTGCATGACGATGTTGGTCAAGGCAGCAATTCCTTTTCTCGGTAGAGCCTTTAAGGCTCTATTCGGAATTTGGTCTGGTCCGGGTGCCTTGCGGGTAGCAAGGTTTCGGATGATGTCCTTGTTTTCTTCTGGCGAAGTTGGTTCGAAGACGTGCTCGGCATCATTGATCCGTCTTATTCTCCTGACAGTCTGACTGGCTCGGGTTTCCATGTCTTCCACCTCGTCGGTTTGGTTGACCTGGTTGTCTCTACACTGGCGTTCGAAGGCGTCCGCAAATGCTTCTGCCTTTTCGTTGTCAGTGTAGACCAGGCCCCCCTCTCCGTGGAGTGGCGGGCACGGTTTCCTTCTGCCTTGTCGAAGTACTCTCTGCATTCTCCATACAGAGTTGTCTTCTGTGCTCATTTCTGTCCCTTATCCTGTTTGTCCATTGCTGTGTTTGGTGAGCTTTTAGTTCCAGCCGCAGTTGCCTGCCTGCCTGGTTCATTCTCCTTTTATCTTTGGGAGCCAGTGTTCTCTGGTATCTCTTTTCCAAGCGGCGCCTGCTCCTAACTAGCTCCCTAACCTCTGGGATTAGTGCTAGTTGGAAGTTGAACCTGGTTGCTTGGGTGGTCTTGGAGCTGCGTTCTATGGCTTCCTGGATAGTTTGTTGCAACTGTATTGTTGCTCTTTCGAGGTATGTCTTTGTGTGTATTTGTGAGATGTGTCCTATGGAGTCGTGTACGATTCTCTGGAATCGGTTGCAGTCGGTCGTCTTCCTTGTAGCTGGTTCGTCAGGTTCCACGTCTTCCTCCCCTATTGTTAGTAGGATTGGGTTGTGGTTTGAGAAGCCCTCGTCTAATACTTCCATATCAGTGTTGGCTGGGATGGACTGTATCAGTGCTATGTCTAGGATGTCTGGTGTATGGTTTGCTAGTCCGTGGTAGGTGGGTTCGAAGGGGGCTACTACTCCGATGTCGTTGTAGTCGGCCAGTAAGTTCTCCAGATTTCGGCCTCGTGGATTGTTGTTTCTGCAGTCTGTGACTTCGCGTTGAAGTCTCCGATGGCTACAGTTGGGTGATGGTCTGGAAATAGTTCTGCTAGGTCTTCTCTTTGTATATTTCCCCCTGGCGAGATATACGTTGAGATTATCCTTAGCATTCCCATGCGTCTGACTTTCACTTTTACTGCGACTGCTTTGCCTCGAGATAGTTCTGGTTTCTCAGCATCGTGTTGTTCGAGGCCGGTTCTTACTAGCAGGGCTGCGCCTCCGCGGGTGCGACAACCGGGTCTGTCTGTTCGGTAGCAGGTGAATCCTGGAAGATGGAAGTTCGTCTGGGGTTGCAGCGCTGTTTCCTGGATGGCGATGATGTCCACTTGTGTTCTGGATATCAGTTCGTGAAGCTCATCCTTGCATGTGAGTGCGCTGTTGATGTTCCAGGAGCAGATTTTGAGTTTTTCCGGAGGCTGTCTTAGCATTTGAGGTTTCCGGGGGCCTTGCTTTGTTTGGAGAGCTCGAAAAGTCGTTTCTTGAACGCTTCAGGAAGGGCCAACAGTTCTTGGTTAACTGTTGTGGTTGCCGTCGTCGTTATCCTGGTTGGCCCCCATCTTGGTGGTGCCTGTGGTGCTTGGGGTTGGGGCACAGTGTTTTTGGGTCCCTGTCTCCTTCGTGGTGGTTTGTATGTTTGTTGTGGTGGTTGGTATGTTTGTCGTGGTGGGGTTGGTCTTATCGCTGATTTGGGTTTGGGGAATTTCGGGCATCCTCTGAAGCTGGCCGTGTGTGGGCCTCCATAGTTGGCGCAGGTGGCTGGCTGCTCCTTGGTTTTCAGACAGGTACGGGACTCGTGCTCTTCTCCGCACTTCACGCACCTGGGGGTGGAGTGGCAGCACCTTTGTGCATGTCCAAACCATTGGCATTTATGACACTGGGAGATGAATCCGCCTGTCATTTGTCGCTGAGGTTCCACTCTCTCTTTGAGCATAACGCACGTGTCCAGAGTGAAGATGTGGCTTTCGGACTTAGGTACTTTCACTAGGAATAGTGAAAGTGCCTTTTTGGTGCATCTGGACGTCATTCTGTGGCATTCCAGGACTGTGAAGCCTGAGTCCTGGACGATTTATTTCACATCTTCTGGCTTGGTGTTTTCCGGTATTCCCCGGATCACCGCGCGTAGAGGTATCTCTGTCTTTAGAGAGTAGGTGAAGAAGTCGTATCCGCCTGCTTACAGGAACGTCGTAGTTGCCCTCCAGCTTGTTTCGTTCTCCGTCTGGATGTGGATACCGTCGGATGTTAGCCTGGCCTTCAGGAAGTTGATCTTCCTTCTGGCCATTTCGGCGGAGACGGTCTGCCACTTGTCCTTATTCCTGAGGATGACTGGTGGTGGTTTTTTCGGGTCACTTCCTGTATTAAACTGTCTGACGGCACGTGTTTATATGGCATTTATAACTTGCCCCCTGAATATTTCTACTTCTGGAGATTTAAACAATTTGCTTGATTTTCGCAATGAGGTTTTGTTGGCCGGGTATTTCAATGCTAGACACTCGTAGTGGAATGGGGGGCCAACTCAAAATATCAAAAATGGGAAAACTCACTTGGATTTCTCAAAGTGTAATAACGTTATGGTCGAATATAGCCACAACCTGACGTTCAACGGTATGTCACCGACGGCAATGGACCTAGTAGTTCTCAAAAACGTTTCCAACATCAGTGAGCTCATCGTACTCGACGAGCTCACATCTGATAACCTACATGTGAGGTTCAATTTTAGAAACAAAACCAAGCAAAATATCGAAAAGGAAAGATACGATTATTCAAATACAAGTAACCCAAATTGTAAGGATAAATTGAAATCGAAACCTCGAAACCTATCAAGAACATTCAATATGCCAGGGAAAAAACCTCAAGGAAGATTATTGCGAAGTGTGACAGAGAACGATTCCGCAATATTTTCAAAATTTAATTATTATTAAGAACCGCGAAAGGAAAAAGTGGCTAGCAACTACAAATACATGGAGATGACTTCCTGAGATTGGGAACGGACATTTCGGATCCACTAAATGATTATACTAATGAAAAGTAGAATCGTAGACTTCGACGTGAGGTGAGATCTCGAAAAAAATTCAAAAAAAAACCAAACCTATAACTTCCATTGAGATTGGGCCTCGAATTTGGTGGCAAACCCCAAATGAAAAGTTGATCTTTTCGGAGAACATTTCGCAAACATCCACGTAACAGAAAAAGATCCAGGGTATCATAAAAGGTTCCGTAACATTGCACAATGTATTCGTGAACTACCGCCGGTTCCTTTGAGTGCGAGTGTTTTATATAGTAAAACATTACTGAAATAGTAAAACGTGTTCATCAAATACTACAATTTATCACGAAAAGTGTATCACGCATGTTATCGAGGAAAAGCGGTGGAAAAACTGCATTGACGAAAAAGACAGAAGGAAATACTGAAAGCCAGTAAAGCTCAGTTAGATGTTTTTTTTTCCAATATTCACTCAACTAAATCAACTAATATATTTGTCAAACGATGTATAATTTGTATGAATGTGTTTCGAATATTCATCAACCAGTGAATTATCCCCCGGGAGATCTTAGATTTTGGATTTTTATAATATTAGAAAACGAAATATGATTCAAACTAGCGATCAGACGCATAGCGAGGTCAGGGTGTTTTATCTGGATTATGATATATTGGTGAAAAAAGTTATATTTTTTAGGAGACATGATTACCGATCTGTGTTGGATGAAACATTCAACTGCGCAATTCAAACCACTTTGTGACTGGGCAGCTTCAAATTGATTCCAATTGCGTTCATAATTCTTACGATACACCTTCTATATTTTTCAGGAGAATTCGATTTTGGGTATGGAAACAATGATATGTCTGACTTTCTGCATTTGGAGGAATTTTTGAATATTGCCAAAGAAGAAGATTTATTCGTGATCATTCGGTCTGGCCCATTTATTTGTGCAGAATTCGAATTCGGAGGTTTTCCCAGTTGGCTGTTGAGAGAAGAATCCATAGACTTCAGAACTTCCAATACAGTTTATATGAATTATGTTACTAGATATTTCGATGTTCTCATGCCCATCCTAATCAAATACCAATTTAGGAACTGGGGACCTATAATAATGTTCCAAGTAGAAAACGAATACTCTATTTCCGGAAAACATGATCTCAGTTATTTGGAGTTACTGCGAAATCAAATTATCACGCATGGTGAGTAAACAACATATTCCATGGGCTAATAACATCAAGTTCAAAGTCACATAAAAAAATAACCTCAATATATAACGATTCCAAGTACAATGTATTGAGGGTGGAATACTTTATATGTGTCAATACATGTCTTGTTATACCCATAGCAGATTTCGTAATCTAACCCCGTTTTTGCAGGTCTCTAAATGTATGTTTGTGTTTTGGAATAAACCTCATACCCTCATTGAGAAAACAATCTTCAACTATTGACCGCGAAAAGGATAATCAGCCCAATCTCCCGAGGAAAAAATATACCTATCAGTTTTTGTGTGATATTATAAGAATTATTCAGTATATTAAATGAAAACAAAAAACAGATTTCTGATCTGAATTTTGACGCAGGCATTTCCTATGGATATTATTGCTCCATATCTTTCCAATTAATATTTATCTTCGGAGGAGTGTTGTTATGAAACTGTTTTTCCACAATTTCAAATCAACATCAATTTCTAATTCAGGTCGAAGGAATCGATATTGCTGGAGTTTTAAATATATTGAATTTTCATAAATGAGTGACATCGAACCATATATCTCCATATATCACCAACGTCCAATGTGTGATACTGATTTAAAAGTTTCAATTTGTAGGAATCGAAGAATTACTAGTCACGGCCGACAATCCGGAGAAGGAAACTTATGGGACACTTCCAAATTTGTTCCTTATGACAGGTAATTTTGACACAAATCCGAAGGATCAGCTGGATAAGTTGAAAAAAATTCAACCAGGCAGACCGACAATGACTATGGAATATTGGGCTGGGTGGTTTGACTTCTGGGGAAGTATCCATAATGAAAAAACCGTGGAATTATTCAAATATAACTACGAACAAATACTGCAGTATCCTTCATCTGTCAACATATACATGTTCCATGGAGGTACCAACTTTGGGTTTTTGAATGGAGCTCAGAATTTGTATTATGATGATTGGAATACAGGTTGGTGACACGACTCTTGAAGTGGATTTGGTGATTTATTCCAGTAATTGCAATAAAATAAGGAATAACTTCAATATGGGAAACTGTTTTGACAAATGCGCAGATTTATTCAATGTTTTAAATTTAACGCGACCTTGGAGATCCCAATTTTGAAAATCTTATGACTATCACTGAAATATTGTCTGTCATATGCAATTGCCAAGTATCTCACGTCAACTGTCAGATACAATTAAATCTTGTTTTAATTGTCAGATCAGTCAGAGCTGCTGTTGCCATTGAAAGACTCACTTTACCCCTACTTTTCAATTTCATAATGGAAAAACACTGTCGTTTGTCATGTCCTGTCCTGTCCCAGTGAACACTGGAAAGTAACTGTGAAGTACTGTGGAATTAACTTTGCGACTAAAAGCTCGCATGCGATGTACCAAAAACATCGCCTCCCGCTCGCATTTGCAGCGAAATGTCCACGTCATCAAGTATGCATTTTGAATTACGTGTTATTCAAATTGAGATTTGAGAAAATAGTATCAAAAAAACATCCATCCGTAGTTGTGAAAGTTATTGAGACAATAAATATAATTTACATTGGGTAGTTTCATGCGAGGTTTTATGTTATTATTGAAATATTCAGTTCAGTAGTCCTATCGATATCCACATTCAGCTTTTTCAGGCAAGGTTTCCTTTGAGACTTTTCAGTTGCATTCCTTCTTCACCCACACATAGAGTATATATTGCAACTTCCATATTAGATTCAATTTTGAACTAAATAAAACGTAACTTTTGGTAAACTATGTGATATGGAGTAGTCCCTTTGGCACTTCCAGTATGTTTCCGAATTTCTACAGGATATTTTACTCATTGAATAAATGAAATTTGATATAGGAACCCATGTCCGAAGGTTTATAAGACTAGAAAATATAATTGTCATTTATAATTTCCAATATCACTTCATATCTGACACATACGCATAGCTCGTAGGAATATGCTCATTTTGATGAATAAACTCCATAACCACTTCGTCCAGGGGCGCGCAACAGGGATTGTTTTGAATTTTCCTTTCCTCCCAAATTTTTATGCTGATGGCCAAATCTCAAATAAAAAATATTTTCGTATTTTTCTTTCAATTTTATACATAGAATCTTCAGGTTTACTTGATTCATTTGCATCGTTTTCATTATAATTAAACATAAACCTATAAATATTTGATTATCTTGATTATTTTTCTAGAAACCAATGGAAACTTTCAGATCAAATCATTCATGTATATTTTAGACAATCGAAACATTATTTAAGTGGGAATATTCTACCTAGAAAACTGCTGCGGGAGTAATTTGAGGTATTCTGTTTTTTTTTTGTCTGACAACGTAAATTTTTAATTTGACGTCTGCCATCAGTTGCATGAAAAGTGAGCAATGAATCAAAACCGGTTCAATACATTGTCCGAGGAAAAATGTTTATGTTCGTAACACCAAAAAATAATCTATAGAATACCACCCGAGAGTTAGATAAAGTAGAAAATAATTCACCAGATTTCTTTCTCAAACTTGTTACATTTTGGCAATAGCCACTCTTGCCCGCTGGGCTCTCGTGTCTATTGCCTGGCAACAAGTTTTCGAAAATCTGTCGATCTATTTTCACTTTATTCTCACTCTCTTGTGGTATCACAACTGAAAACAATACAATTGAATTCAGTAATAATACAAGATTATATCTGTGAAATTCATTGATGAATACTGAAATAATTTTTGTGATTTGTCCATTAGCGTAAAAATTTCGGAGGAAAAAAAAGCTAAGACAAACACCCTGCCGCGTGTCACTGGGAGGAGTGGTTGCTATAGTTCATTCATCAATATGGTTATCATCAAGAAATATCGAAAAATACGATGATATAAAAAAAAAAAAAAATCTCACTTCAAATACCTTGTATCGTTGAGATTCGGACATGGGTTCCCATATGAAATATCATTTAATCAGTTAGTAAAATCTCCTGTAGAAATTTGTACACACAATTTGGAACCACTCATATAATATTTCTTATTGGGACTTTATTATTCAACAAATGGACTACTGATGGCTAAGTTATGAAATCCGGAGCCATAGCTGAGCTTTCTGCTTTCATGAATACGTTACGTGCCAAACATAAGACACATTTGAAAGGCACACAGCACAAATATTACGCATAATTTACAAATGATGGGTCAGCAACAAACTCGTTCTAGAAATATCAATTATACCGATATTACTTTAAAAATTGATTTTCAAAGCCTGTTCGATGGCCATTATAATAATAAAACATTCATGTTATAAATAACAATTCAATTTAAACTAGAAAAACAAACATCATGTACAAAGAAAAATTAACATATCTTCGATGGCTATGATAGCAATGAAATGTCCATTTTTTCAATAACAATTCAATCTAAACTGAAGAAAAAAACATCATTCACAAAAAAATCAAATCAACATCCAGAAAGAGTCAAATTAACATTTACTTTTTTCGAAAAGGCCTCCAATAAATGCTGCTACGATGATGCTTATGCCTAGAACTGGGTCAACTGAATTGTTTGGGCCATTTTCTTTTTCTGAAAATGAGGAATATATTGTCTGAAGATATCTGGTTGAACTTCTGAATGAAATATATACATTTTTCTTCCTAGGGTGAAAAGTAAAGCTATATGAAGATTGTATGAGAACTTCATGATATTTAGACGAACCAGAAAATCCAAAATCAATGTATACGAAACTTGGCTCAAGTAAATACATTTTTTCATTAAGAATATTCGAACTCAATTGGAAGAATTAATATTCATAGTCCAAACTATTTTTCACCAACACGACGGAATAACTATGAATGTTAATACAAATACAATCTAAATGCAATGAATTCATAACAGAACAAAAGAAGAGAAGTGTAGAGAAATTGAATTTGAAATGCGAATGTTTGAAAGGATAATCCCAGCAGGCGAATCTTACATATTTGATAATGGACAAATCGACAACAGTGGAGGGACTCAATATAATATAAAAAAAATCAAACTTTTGAGATGTAATTAAATTGTTTTTTTAACCGCTTTCTTAGTTGTTGTACTAACTCTTCGAAGTTGATGAAAACTTATAGTACTGTTTATGGTAATGTCTGCATTTCCTCAAACTCAAAATGCATCATTTAAGCTTCAATTGTCTTTCATATATGGGAAAGGTGGAATAATTTATAAATTGCTCAAGATAAATAATCTTTTTGAAATACATAAAGAAGTTTATTAGAAGTGACTTATAATTAGTAAAATTCCCCAAATATGAAATCACAGCCTCTTATTACTAGAACAAGTGTTGATTGATTTTTTTTATTCATTTATTACATCACCCTGTGTATTTTAAAGAATTGTGGAGTGAAAGTTGACTTATTATTGACTATTATCGGAACATCCAGAAAAAAATTAGTATCAACTAGAAAATTGTATTAGTGTTGACAAAATCTCATTTCTTGTGTCCATTGCCAGAAAACAATTATTCTTCATCAACTGACTAACTTGACCTCTGCAGTCGACATTTTTTGAAAACAATAACTGTGTCACAACCAATAAATAAGACAGGTCGGTCCAATCTCCAATACATGATAGCCATAATCACAGAGTTGCTGAATGAAGAAAGGGAAAATCACAAAAAAATTGTTTTAGGAGTAAGAGACTGTGATTTCATATTCTTCTTTCAAATATAAATCACTTCTTCGAATAACTCTTTCGGATATTTCAAAAAATAAAGATACTTTACTTTTGAGCTAGTCTTGAATTTGCATAGTGCATTTTCAGTTCGATGAGATGCAGGCAATTACATAAAGAAAATGATATTCTGAGAAAATACAAATAAACTTTTTTCCCATTTGTGTTGAAAAATCTAAAGGTCGCTATATATAAGGAACTTTTTGTTTTTAAATTTTCGAGTACAAGAATATGTGAAATACAATCAAGTTTATTGAAAGTGAGTATTCAAGTGTTTTCTCCTGTATATTATGCTTCGCTACAATAGTTATAAGAAACAGCTGGAGAGAAACAAATCAATTATTTTTGGATAAGTTCAATATTACTTCATGAAAGAACAAATTTTGCTGGAGTTTGCTGGGGTTAGGAGGGGGTGGTTACATAGACACAGCGTATTAATCAAAATATTTCCTCTTAACAATCAGAACTGGTTGGTTTCTGGTTTTCACAACAAATTATTATCCTGAGATATCCAGCTAGCCTCGTTTCCAATAGCCCGTTACTGAAGATATCAATGTACATATCACAAATGTCTATAATTTTCCACAACCTAGAAAAATCGATTCGTTGAAAATATAAACAGGATGTTCATAAAATCAGATGTGGAATCATCTGCGACTGAAAGATAAACTTTAGTCACTATCTTCCATCGTCAATTGAGAATGTTTCCCTTTTCAACTAGAAAAATCAATATAAGAGTGGAAGGAGGGCATAGTACAAGTCTACGCCGGATAAATTACTGTCTTCACTTAATTTTTCCTATTTTTCCCGTAAAGAAGTAAAATATTCCTTTTGTCAGTAACTTAATAAATAATTTGAAATAAATGATACTTCTCTATTGACATATCAGAGACTTGAGCTGTTTTCAAACCGTTGGTAAATATAATTCACATCCATCGAATATTTTAGGCTAGATATAGCTTCTCATGACTGATGAGAAACTTGGTTGCCCTTATACACTTTTTAGATTTTTTAGATTGATTCTATTTATTTTATTTTTTTGGTTGTGGAAGATTATAGACCAAAATGAGCTCGAGAAATTGTTTTCCTCATTGAGGCTTCACAATGATAGATCAAAATAACGAACATCCTGCACCCAAAACCCTGAAATTTATATTTCAGTGATTTTATCACGTGTGAAATTAACCCACCGAGATTCTGGATTTTTTTAAGGGATCCACAAATAAACTTTATGTGAAATTGAATGATTTCATACAATTTTCTTACTTGGTTTCAGGGAAATGTTAATATTGACTGAAAATGAAAGTGGATACGTTCGTATTGCGGGAGATATTTTTTTATTTTTCCCGTGCCCTAGTAAAATAAATATAAAATTTTTTTTTTTTTTTGGGAAATCAATTAAAATTAGTGAATGTTCTATTCGGGAGATATTTTCTTGGTTTTTCCGTGTCCTAGTAAAATAAAATATATAATATCAGATAAATTTTTAATTATTGTCCAATTACATGATAGCTGTCATGTGCCGGAAAATTTCCACTTATTAATTCTACGTCTACATGCTAATGTAGACCATAGTAAAAATGTCGAAATAAAGCATCTGATTGGTTGAAAATGACTGGTATAAAATTTTCGAAGAAATTTTGTCTCGTGAACTTCTAAAACAATACTGGCACAAAAATGTGAAAGTATACTTACCAAAATATCCATCACTTGTGATTGATACAACTACTGAATATGCACGCTACTTGCTGCAAGTTGGCATTTACCATAACTTATACCAAACCTATCAAAATAATTCAGTCACTGTCAGATGACGTCCAAGTCACTGTCAAATGAAAAAATTATGTCTGACCGTTTCGGAGATACTTCCTTAGAAAAAATTCTAAAAAAACGTAGAAAAACATAGTTGTTTCAAGTGTTGGTATATTTGTAATAGCTTGCTCGAAATATATATATATATATATATATATATATATATATATATATATATATATATTTATATTTATTGTTAAAGCATGCTTTAACCATGTGGTAATTGTCCTGTCAAATTTTAAATTGTTTAAATTAAGTTTCCTAAACAATATGTGCTTTTACAATTGTTAATTTTTATATATATTACTAGTAGTGTTTCATAGTGATATGATTTTGAAAATTTCCTCAATCACAAAATGGTGATTAGATCGCTGTCTTCACTTAACCTCACCTTACTGTCTTGATAATGAAAATAAACATTTTCGAAAGCTTGACAAAATAAGAAAGAGTTTTTCTTTTTTCACTGGCCATTAAATTTGACTGCAACCTCAAGGAATATCCTTTCTACTAAGTTTATTTCAAATTCATAGTTATTTCCAACTAGTCCAGTCACGAGACTACCCTTCTATATATATATATATATATATATATATATATATATATATATTGGTCAATTGAAATCAACGTTGAAGTGTACTTTCTGTGGCCATTGTTCAGTCTCTTTTGACCCCATCTGGGACCTTTCACTTCATATTCCACAGAGAACTGGCCAGCTCAGACTGTCACAATGTTTAGATTCATTCACAAAAGAAGAAACTTTGGATGGCGAACAGAAACCATTTTGTTGTAAGTGTAAATGCACTAAGTCATTATCCATACATAAATTCCCCAAAATATTAGTATTTCACTTGAAACGATTTTCGCTGATGGCTAGATTCGGGGGAAAATCAAATATCACCATTGACTTTCCTCTTGAAGAATTAGACATGAGTAATAATTCAACAGATAACATAATTCCATGTCGCTACAACTTGTATGCTGTGTCCAATCATAGTGGAACATCCTATAGCGGACACTACCTGGCTTATTGTAGGCACCCTTATGCAGACACATGGCACTAGTACAATGACTCAAGAGTATCACCGATATCACCAGAATCCCTTATAAGTGGTGAAGCATTCGTTCTCTTCTATGAGCAAGGGAGCACCAAATCACTTATTTGACTTTTTTTTCTGTTGTATTGTATTTTATACTCAAAAGTTACTTGTTATTATTTTAAGCACTTATAGCGATAATTTTTATTTTAGCATGATCATGAATTTAAAACCCTGTAAATAAATTCAAGAAGTCTATCAAAGTAATATATATATATATATATATATATATATATATATATATATATAAGTATTTTAAAATATTTCTAGAGAAATTTGTTGACGTGAATTTCTACAAAAATATTGACACAAAAATGTCATAGTATACTCAGCAAACTATCCGTCACTTGTGATATAACTACCGAATGTTGACGATTATGACAGTAACACAGGAAGTGGAAAAGTAAATAGTTTGTTATTTGAAATTTTCTTGGGAATATGGAAAACTGAATTTTAATTTTTTAACCAGAAGATAACGAAATATTTATTTATTTATTTATAACATGTCAAGAGTAGAATAACAAGGTTCGTAAACTCTTTTCTGAGTACAAAAGCATATGTGGTTATCAAATATATATAGAAACTTACTACATTAAAACAAAACTCGCTGATATAATAGTAGGTTTGGTGGCATAGTACAGTCAATAGCGTTCTTGAAAACGTTCACGGAAGGGGAGTTGACAATTTACGCCGGTAACTTGTTTCACAGTTCGAATGACCTATTGAAAAGAGTGACTTGTCTCTCGCATTTTCGAAACGCTTCCCTTTCTGAGTGTGTATCGATTTCCACGGAGACGGTCGTCGATATGAATTTCATACAACGATGACAGGTTCACTTGGTACTGGCCGGTGACTATTTCAAATATTTCGATAATGTCGCCTCGTATTCGTCTCCAGTAGTGGGAAAATAGAATTGTTGAGAATATCAGTATATAAATGGGTAAATCTGATTACAGTTTGACATTATCACGAAAGTCCTTCAAATTAAGCAGCTCAAAAATCTCATTTGATGTGGAATAATTGATTAACAGAACGCTATCATTGAAAACATTTTCAATTCAATTTTCCTTTTTCCCTACTGAAGCGATTTACAGTGTATTGGGTGAACAATGTCAACTCTTTTCATTTCACCATGTATATGTTTTTATATTTTCCGTTTTTATTAGAGTGAATTCATTGAACAAATTATGATCCCAGGTTTCCGTTAACCACAATAAAAGTCAAATGAAACGATATAAATAGAGACCAACTTTCTTCAGTATTCAGACATGTACACTCATTACTCCAATGTCCGAAAACTGGAAAATGTGAGTTTTTCATCCAATTTCAAGATTACTGTTCAGAAATTCTTTTATTTATAAGATCTTTTCATATTATTGTTATTTCTTCAAACACACGTGAATTGTGAACCATTATGTGCGTTTAGTCCTGCAGAAAACGTCACATAAACGTCGAAACGTCGATTTTTTTTAAAATTCAGATCATTTTTATGGTCCTTGTCTCGCTTTTCCAAACCACTAGTTTTCCAAAATATTCTTCTTCGTTTGACAATGCTAGGTGATGATGAAAGGAAGTCGAAGTACGATTGCCACATGGTGCTAGAGTGAATGTTACCCACCACAATGTTCTTTATGACCCAGAATTGAAATGTTCATTAATCTGACGGAAAACAGTCTCAACCAGAGAAATAACAATAAAAGGTATCGAAGATATGATATAGCCAATAATTGTGTTTCAACCAGGCATAGACGATTGAGACCTGGCCCTAAGATCCATTTGTTTTTCTGAAGAAAAATGTCCAATTGAGTGATTTGCATGTCAAAATATCTAAAATAATTCGGAACATTTTCAGAGAAGCAGGCAATTCGTTTAATGATCATTCTGAGTCGTCAAATAATTTCCACCACCAGCTAATATCGCGTGGATTCACCTCGCTGTTTGCAACTGCTGCGGTTTTAGCGGCAAGAGTTCCAAAAAGGCGCTATAGACCAATCTCAATTCTGAAACAGAACAAAAAATGGAAGCAAGCCATTCAATCAATCTAGAGAAGAACGTGTGGGATATTGCCGATGCAGCAACAAATCAGCGAGTTGGTGGACGCTGATAAAAAGATATCAAAATATAAGATTTGTCACTCAGTTATTCAATCATATCTCTGGGCTTGATTTCAACAAAACTTTTTCCGTTATAATCAGATCGCTCCTAGCACATGATATTTATACTGAAATGGTAAATGAATATCAAAATGGTATTTCTCAATGGCGATATCTATATTGAGGTATATATATTTATATATATATATATATATATATATAAATATATATATATATATATTTTTATATATATATATATATATATATATATATATATATATATATATATATAAAAGGCTCAGATGAACATTCAGATCTGTCGATTGAAAAAAGCAATCACCACCCCAATGGAACCAGAAATTAATCACAATTCTCAAAAATATCTGTAATCAATCCAGGCACAGTGCAAATCATAGCAGTCTATGAGGATGACACGAATCTGTTAATTCAGTTTCCTCTGGAGAAAAGGTGAATATTGTAGAATAATTCTCGGTTCAAATTTCGATTTTCAGGGATAACTGAATTATTTTGATCCCATTAAATCATTGTAGGGAAGAAGGGGGCAGATTCGGACATCGTTTTACAAATTATTATAACTCCATCGATTGTTGACATTATCAAGATATTGAAATGTCGTCAAATAGGGCCTTCTTGTTATATGACTTCTCATTATCAAATACATGAAAATTTTTAATAGTTTTCCAGGAAATGTAATATTAGTGAATTTGGGGAATTGTCCGGAAGTGCCCCATGGCGGGGCACTTTCGGACATGAATGGGGTAGGTTCGGACGAATATACATGTCTGAAATGCTGCTTCACTTTCCATATATAATTGCTGACAAAATACTATGAAACATTACTTAACATCGTAACCAAAAAAATTTACATTAAATTGAAGAAAATATGCTATTTTTGAAGTCCCCTGTGTTGTCATGGGCTTAGGTACCTTTGATACAATGTCTTTCCTCTCAATATATGAAATATCCTCAACTTCTGGATAAACAAATCCTTCTATACACTTCTTTGAAAATGTTTCTTCGAATTCCCCATTTTCCATTACATATCACTTTTCCAACATAATGTAAGGATCTTTTTTTTGTTGCGAACTTCACTCATAGATAATCATCTCTTAGGATTTTTTCGTCATCTAAAAGTTCATTGAGCTCATCATCATCAGCACTAAAATCTAAATCCATATCAGAGTCGGACAAATCATTTTTTATTTTTTTCGTGGCAATAAAAGTTAAATTTATATCAGAATCTGATGACGAAATGTCATCTGAGACTGCTTTATCCTTTTTTCTCCTCTTTGATTGCTTACTACTTTGCATTTTTTTTTTGGTTTAGATTCAGACACCAATTTTCTCGAAGTGTTTGTTTCTTCACATTGATCAATTTGGCTTTCTCCAGTTATTCTATTCTTTCTTTCTCAGGAGTACTGGTGTAAATTCTTGATTTTCCCTTTCCCGATTTTCTGGTAGTGTTTCTGGGACAAGCCTCCGGTAAGGGTTTCACATCTGATGGTTTAACAATAGATACGATAGAAAGTTATATCAATTTTGGGTTTGGTTGATTCATATATTATTATATTCGACACATCCCTTACTATATCTTCTACTTCATGATTTTTTGATGAGAATTGAATTTCATCACTGGAATTAGGCTGAACAACAATACTTGTATCAACTAGTTTTGTAGAAGACTCCTTATTTTCAAGAGGACGGTCTGTTGCAAATGAGGCACAGAAATCCTCGTCTTTATGAACTAGAGAGTTGATAGGCCATAACCCAGTACTGTTGAAACTACTTATAATATTACAGGAAGTGAAAGTTTGCAAATATGGTTGTGCTGACAACTTGGCAACATCATAAATAGTTATTGGTTTACCAGGGTTCGACAGAATGAAATCATTGAAAGAAATCTTGCATTTGGATTTGAATGGACCATACACTCCCTTATCCAGTGGCTGCATTTTATGTGTGCAATGTGGCGGGAATGACAATGATACAATTCCGTGTTCTCTTGCAAACAAGATGGCATCAAGAGAAACATGTGTCTCGTGATTATCCATCAGCAGCAGAATTTCATTTGTGGGGCTACTGTTCGTATGTTTTTTTATATGCTCTAACAGTTTGAGAAACACCCTAGTCGACATCCATCCCGATTCCTCAGCATAACCTACAGCCCCAGGAACGGCACCGTACAAGAACTGATCCTTCATCCTCACACGAGGAAAGATATAAAGAGGTGGAATTGAAGCCCCGACAGCCGATATTATTCCACACATCGTGACAAGAGATCCTCGTTCAGCAGATAAGCATTGTCCTACAGCTTTGGATCCTGTTTCTGCTATCACCCTCGGTGCTTGAAGGACTGTGGTTATACCCGTTTCATCGGTGTTCCATGTGCGATCTGGTGAGAAATTACATGTGGCCTGCACTAAGGCATAATTATTGAAAAATTCCTCCACATTGGCTCTGTTGAAAGCTGAAGCTCTTGCAATACTTGTATTTTCAGGTTTGCGATTGGAAAGCTTTGGATGGTGCTTCATGAAACATTGCATCCAATCAATTCCTGCTTTTTTGTTGATTTCCCAATTTCTCGGAATTTTCTTATTCAGTTTCGAAGCATATTGGATAGCCAGTCCACGACAGAGTTCATATGTCAAGCCGTAACATATCTTAAACTCTTTTCGAAATATATCTCCAACTCGATTTCTTCATTTCGTGAGAACACTTGCCATGTTGCATATTTTGATGATGCAAACTCTTTCTCTGATTCACCACCTTCATTTCCAGAGTCTTCTATGTTATTATTGGAACGCATTTTAGCTCTGACAACTATGTCAAATAAAGTTGATTTAGGTTTATTGAATCTTATTGCAGCAGCTCTCAAAGACATACTCTTGCTGATAACATTCTTCACAGCATTTTTCAAGACTGTTCTAGGAATATCTGGCTGAGCAGGACGTTTCCTTTTGTATGTTCTCACCATCCTACAAACAGTAAGAAGTTACTAAAATATCATGGGGCATATCCGGACAAACGCGAAAATGAAGCAGGGGGCAGTTCCGGACAGTCTGAACCTGCCCCACATATGTTGTCCGAACGTGCCCCAGCTGTATATAGTTGAGTTTTATTGTCACAATTTCTTCATACACTTAACAATCCTTATACTTTTTCGAGGTTAGATAAATAACAATATGCGTTCTTCCTGATAGACTCATAATTTCTTACCTGAATTTTACTCCTTGAGGTGTACGACCTTACTAGTTGATATCTCAACCTTGTATCACTAATCCTTTTTGGGAACTTCTGCATATATATCCACTTTTCAATCAAATTCATTCAACACGACCTGGCGTCAACGATTCCAAACTGTTTACAGAAGCATTTTTCAATGATTGGTGAATCTGGCGTAAATGCCTAGCGGTAAATTTGAAATGTCCGGAAGTGCCCCATGTCCGAACCTGCCCCCTTCACCCCTATAACGTTGTCTCAGGAGGAGTATATCTACAAATTATTAGGAAAGTTCAATTTTATGAATTATTAACCTATAGTAACTCGGATGAACTGCGGGATTCGATTCGAAAAATCATAAACAAGAGATGTAAGGGTTGACAAGAAAATATATGAGTTCGATGTAGAAAGCACCCTTTTCTCAGCTTGTTTTTAGCCCCTACTATCAACATCTAATCGTAATTTCGCGTAGAACCATCTATTTCCGTTATTCGAAGTGTTCAATCCAAAGACAATTTGCTGTTTTCCCATCATTGAAATCATACAGTGATTCCAATCATTCAAATTCCAGAACATCCTACCGTGGATGTGTTGGACTTTATTATTACGGTTATTTTTTACTGGGAATCTGGGTGAACTGGGTATGTGACCTCGTCTCGTCTCAGTTGGTGGATGACTTAGGTGGAAATGCGATACAATAACTAGTTTTCAAGGAAAACAAAAATCCACCCAATCAAATTGCTGATTATTTCAAAATATTTCAGTTCCATTCCCACATTTGTATGAATGATATTCGAAATTGTCTAATAATATTTTCATGAATGTGAAACAAATACTGATTATGATGGAAAACATCAAGCCATCCAGCAACAACATTTCAAATACAAATTGATAATTGATTTTCTGATGGGAGTACTTCCAGAACTGTTTTTGGAAATATATAGGTACTAAATATTTGATGTCGCGATCACAAAACCGGAGAGATTTCTTACCGCCTAATATTATGTTTTGCACATGTTGTTCCATCGCTGATGGGTGTAGTGAATATCTTTTGAGAAGATGTGGGGGTGCTTCCATGAGAAGTGATACAAATTTGAATTTCTCAGGACTATTTTTTCCGAAATATAATGTATAAGTGTCGAATTTATGGTCGTGTTCACGGATCCGACGACATTTCCAGCCTTCAGACATTTCAGTTATCCCATTCCTATTTGGCGTGCAATGTCTCTCACTTGAGCTAGTCCCTCCAGTCGATAGAAATACTTTCTGCTAATTTTATGATCCTGATAAATTAACAATTCTATGTCAATAATGAACTGAAGGAATGGTCGTGCTTCTCTGATTTCAGGACATTCTTGAGATTGATAATGTCAAGAATAATTTGAATTGATTTTTGAAGTCATGAAATTTGCCCACCGAATCTATTACTACTACTCGCTTACATCAAATCTTCTATTCCATACAAATTTGGCATTCTACATCATTATTTCTCTAGACTCTTTGATGAATATTGTGAAAAAGTGAATCCAACATAGAAATTGGAAATTTTTATCACCTTATGAATTCATTTGAGTTAAAATTGGGCCTCAATATAGAACTGGGAGGGTTCTTATAATAAGTGAATATTGAGTATATTTCTGCGACTAGAAGTAACTGATTATCGTGAAAATGCCCCTTTGCATATATAAATATTCCTCCAACATTCAGAGTGATATAATACGGCTGTTCGTTGTTTAAACTACTTTCTTTTTTTCCAGATTACCATTCGATCACATCTAGTTATGAATACCTATCGCCATTAGATGAATCAGGAGATTATACAGATAAATATTGGGCGACGAAGGAGCTTCTGGAGAAGTATAACTCTATAAAAACCAAACTACCCAGTGTACCGGCTGCACCAACAAAAACTGCTTACGCGAGTGTATGGATGGAAAAAGAGATGTTTCTGTATGATATGTTGCAATCTATTACCCCTGTTTATTCAACCAATGTAGTAGCCATGGAAAAACTGGATATAAACAATGGAAATGGTCAAAGTTTTGGTTACGTAGTTTATCGCAAAACTAATCTCAATATACCAGCCAATGCAGTACTTCAAATTGAAGGTAGAGCATGCGATACTGTTATGGTTTTAGTAAATGGTATTTTGGTTTCGCCATGGTTAGCAAAATCATCTGACTTGAACAATACAGATTTCGGAACAGCTATGGCAATAGACTCACGATTGACTATTTCAAACGAATATTTAGAAGGAGCTACTTTAGATATTGTGGTCGAAAATTGGGGAAGGGTGAATGTTGGAGTTTACAAGCAGTTCAAAGGTCTATGGCAGGGAGGTGTGAAACTCGATAATGACTACCTGTATGACTGGACGATATATCCACTCGAATTCAAGAAATCATGGACTGATAACCTAACCCAATGGAATACTCTGGTACCATACTCCACTGGACCCTCTCTTTATAAAGGAAATTTACAAATCAATGGTGATCCCCAAGACACTTATGTACATATGGAGAATTGGATAAAAGGAATAGTGATCGTTAATGGATTTGTACTCGGTAGATATGCAAAAATGGGACCCATTCAAACTTTATATTTGCCTGCACCTCTTTTGCGAAGTGGATATAATGATATATTGGTTTTTGAACATTTTAAACCTGCCGCCAGTATTGATTTCGCAACTTACCACATTTATAGGACTTATTAAAATGACTTAATAATATTTTGTATTTTGTAATAATATAATATATTTCTAAATGAAAACAACACCAATTTTTATATATATATATATATATATATATATATATATATTTATATATATATATACATATATATATATATATATATATATATTTTATGAAAAAGAAAAACACGAAGTCGTCTCCAAATATAATATTAACAATCGATTAGATCAATACCATCGATTAGGTGAACATGTTTCGAACCTCTATAGCTTCATCATCAGCATATATAAAAGTATTCTACAATAAAAGAAGAACAAAGACTTAGTTACATGGGTAATGTGATACAATAAGTGCTACTTACATGGAGATCAAAAATTATTTTGTAGGTTAATATTATAAAATTATGGAGAGTTGGGATTTCCCTTTCAAGGGCTGTGTCCCATATTTGAATTTGGGAGGGCTAAAATGAATTGACGACATGAGAAAACATGTCGTCAATTCATTTTGCATCGGCTAAAGTATTTAGCCCTCCCAAATTTAAATATGGGACACAGCCCTTGAAAGGGAAATCCCAACTTTCCATATGGTCTACGTTATGAACATTGGAATTGAATAATTTTATAACATTAACCTACAAAATAATTTTTTCATCTCCATGTAAGTAGCACTTATTGTATCACATTACCCATGTAACTAAGTCTTTGTTCTTCTTTTATTGTAGAATACTTTTATATATGCTGATGATGAACCTATAGAGGTTCGAAACATGTTCACCTAATCGATTGTTAATATTATATTGTGGAGACGACTTCGTGTTTTTCTTCTTCATAAAATTATACCACTCCACTTCGAGATACAATGGACTTCTACCACAGATTATATATATATATATATATATATATATATATATATATGTATGAATTTGTGAAAATAGTACATATTTCGGACCTATATAGGTTCATAATCAGCGAAAGTAGACTATTATTATGAAAATATTACATCAGTGTATAGATTTGATAGATACAAAATATGAACATTCAGACTAATGTAAGTTTGTTACTCAGATGTGGTATACAACTTGATCATTGGAAAACATGTGAAATGTTTCTTATGACAAGGATTACATTGAGTATATAAATAAGTAGAAAACAAAACACAAAGACATAGGTATCAAATTTCGTGTAATCAATACACAATCAGACTTTTGAATGACCAACTGGATGATAGACAAAAAGAAACATCTGATAATTGTTGACAGGATGATTGTTGTGATTATATATACAATATCAGACATGAAAATGTGAACTTTGTGGCAAAATACATGAAACGAAAATAGATAGTGACATCTAGCTAGGAATGATAAAAATTATTGGAGATAACCAAATTGAAACCTAGATTCAACGGGTGGCATACTGTAGAGACAATAAAACGAAGTTGGAAATTGAAAAATAGGGCATTTTATTGATTGAAAACAAAGGAGTAGATGAAATCAATGAAATTTGAGTTGTTCAATCAATGAAGTTGCAATACCATCAGTAATGGAGAAATTGATTTTCAATTGAGTTGGTTAATTTTTTGTTTGTTTCGCAAAGCGCTTTCCGCCTGCAGCCATTTTCAATGGTTATCCAAAATGTATATGATATAATTTTGATGTACAAATATGAAGGATTGTTCAGTACTTGTCGTGGGAAATAAAAATGATCTTGATTGAAGTAAAACTTGTTGGCATTTTCACATGTGTTATATGTTCCTGGTTCAAAGAATCAAATTCATAATGTTAGTTCATATAATAAGCACTTTCTATCTTTGGTATATTTCAACACTTTTGAAAAATTTGTTGTATGCAGTGGTGTCAGATTCAAACATTTATTATTACGGGTAATGACGTCATCAAAATCATTGAAATTTTATTCTGCAAAAATATATAGAAGCAGTGTGGCTTGTATGGTTGAGAGAAAGGAACTAGATAGTGAATTTTGAATTTTTTGCGAATTTGGTGAATTAAGAGTATTATAAGAGGTTTTAAAAAATAAGTTTTGACAGAGCCAAGGCTGAGGTTGATGGCGCGGAAGAAGAAGAACTGCTGGCGCAGAAAAATATTTATAATAATAATAATAACTGATGGATGAACTCTCAAAACTCTTTATGTTATATGAGTTAGACTTGACATAGTCGATTCCTCCATAATAATAAAGTGGTGAAAGGGCTCTCAAACTCTTTATGTTATGTAAGGTTGGTTTGGCAGAGTCGATTCTTTTCAATACTGGTGAAAAGAAGTTCAAATTCCTAATTCCTCATGAGTTGGCTTGAAAAATATTTTCCTGAGAAGTTGGAAATAGTGGAAGCTAGATAGATCTATACTGGGCATTTCGATGAGAGCCTGAAGTTAGAAGAAGAAATATAGTGAAGTAAAGAGGTAGTGGATGGAACTACTCAGAGTACTCACCCCACATAAGAGGGAATGAGGAATTCCAAACAAAAGAAAGAAACGAGTGATAACCACGGAAGCAGAAGTCCCTTGATCCATCCGAGGAGATAAACAGCACCAGTGGCTGCCTTCGAAAAGGAAGGTGAAGTAAGAATAGAAAACGGGAGTGAAGGACAGGCAGCCTCAGTCGCCTCTTACCACCAACGGAAGTAGTTGAGGTGCTATTCTTTGCTTGGTTACATCACGAGTATTTTTACTTGATCAATGATGTAATAATACAAAATTTATATTTTAGTTGACTTTAGTGTTGAGACAAAACCTGTTATTCAAATATTCCCTATTTCAAAAGTAAAATTTTGTTTTATTGCTGGAGTTTCAATTGTGTGAAATTATGTTATTTGTTTCTGGATTGAAGGAGTGATTGTTGAATTTCAAGGGAAGTTGAATCTGTTGGGTCTATTGGTATGTTCTTTGATTCTAGTCTTGCGAGCTCTGACAGTTTTTCCAAGGCAATATTTGCGGGACAATTCATGAATACCACTTTTGCTTGAGGTATCAATTTCGTCTTCAGAGTTCGTCGAATTTTGGCCTAGTAAATAGGTGTTTATGTAGGAAATGTTTGCATTGGATATTTTTTTGTGAACACTCTGGGTATTTCGATAGCTATATTTTGTTATTGATATTGAAATTCTAATATTTTTTTTTCATTCAATATACTGGAGTTGATTTGTTTTTTAATTTGTTTCAGTTTAATTTTGTTGATAAGTTCTTCAAATAATTGTATATTTATATGCATTATTGTGAGCAATTTGTTTGATTATGTACTTTTTTGTTATTTTGTTTGGGAAGTGGAAAGTTTAATGAAGGGTTGATGTAACAATTGCCCTTTATATTGACAGGGGTCGTTAGAGAAATATGGAATAACATGATTAGTTTGGGTTGGTTTTCTGTATATACTGGAATATAATTCATTTACAACTCTAGTCAATGTCAAGTCTAAAAAGTTGATTTGGTTGTTTTTTCCATATTTCATGGAATAATTCAATATTGGGGTGTAAATGGTTCATTTCATCCAAAATTTGGTCAGCAGTTTCTTCTGAGCCTCTGATGAAGACTTGGCAATCATCAAAAAATCTGTACCAATGTTATATTTCAGGGTTATTCAAAATATTTTTTTTTATGTATGAACAGATTGACTAGAAAAGGTGACAGACATGAACCCATGGCTAACCCTTTGGGTTCTTTGTAAAAATTATTTTTGTAGAGGAAAAAGTTTTGTAATGAACTGAATTCAAGTATTGAAAGTATACTTGCTTTTGTTGTGGTGTCCAGGTTTGCATCTGTCAATAAGGACTCCACCAATGGCAGAGTACCTTCTTTGTCTATAGAGGTATACATATTGGAGATGTCAAAATATATGGTGAGGATACTCTCTTCGAGTTTAATATCCTAAGTTTTGTAAATGAGGTCTGGAAAAGTTTTTGAAATCAATAACCATAAAGCAGGTCACTTCATTGATTCCAAAAACACTGAAATAATAGCCACTGAGAAAACTCTGCAAATTATAATATTCCTTGGAGTAATCCAATTGTCTCATGACAATACTTGTAGACTTTAACCACCTATTTACCGCTCGTGAATCAGAAAACAGTGCACGATGTGCAGGATAATTAATTTGTACATTATTGTCTCCGTCTTCTGCTGGCTCTAAAAACTAAACACAGAGCTGTTCCGTGCTTATTCTGAAGAGTGGAAGACGAGATGAATCACTTATCGCATTTATGAAAAAAGAAGTAAATTTAAATTCTGGTTGGATTCCGAAGTTGCCAATCACTGGGCGGGCGTTCACTAGATATCTATTACGAAAACGCTCGCATAGTGATCGGTGACTTCAGAATGTGAATTCACTACTTCATTCGACGAGTGGTTCATCTTGTCTTCTACCCTTCAAACTACGCACGGAACAGCTCGGTGTTCAGTGTTTAGAGCCAGTAAAATTACTATCTTTTATTCACCAGTCAATGACAAAATACTAGTAAAATCTAACAAACTTTTGTTTGTGATTTTGTTCGTAAATCGTGCATGCGAGAATATTGCTCGGAAACAGTGTTCACTTCTCCCGCTATCTCAATCATTACAAAGACCGTGATCATGCAATTGCGAATGTTTTTCTTTTCAATAGTGTTTGTGTCGTTTGTTTCATACCAGTGAGTGTGATAATTATGATGAGTGCCTCAAAACAGAGTATGAAGTCAACTAGTTCCGACTTCATCACCAGTTCGGATATAACAAGGTTAGATGTTTTCTTCACTTTGGAATTGAATATATATATATATATATATATATATATATATATTTATATATATACATATATATATATATATTTATATATATACATATATATATATATATCTACCTCATTCAAATGTCGAGTTAAATGATTATTGCGGATGGCACCACCCAAAATTTTGTCGAATTTTACAAAGAACGAAAATTTTGTTTTTTTCAGATTTGTAACCACTGTAATTTTTCATAAAATGGCATTATATACTCGTCATTCACGGGTACGCAAGATGTTAGATTACACCCTGTATATTCACTGATAGGGTTCAACCACTCAGAATACTCCCAACCGCAGAAACCATTCATGAACATGGACTGAACGAACATTATAATTGTAATTTGTAATGTAGTGTGGGACTCCCTGACACAGGTTCACCCACCAAAACCTCCACCCTGTAGGCTCATCAGGCTGTTGCGACACTGGAGCCCTCTGGCCCATTTTATCTTACCTGGTATGATTTCTTCACCAAGTCGTATCCATGGTTCTCGATCAAGTACCGCTTCGAATTCCCTCCTAGCGACTGCATGTACTGCCGTGGCTACCTTACGGTGCTGGAGGTTCATCAGAGCGGTCCCTTTCGTTTGTCCAGTACCCTGAAGAGTCTTTTTTCGATCTCGGAGAACGCTCGGATTCATAATCTATTCAGTGGCCTGAGAGAAACCGAAATGGCCACGAGTTGTCGTCATTCGCCTTCGTTGTTTCGTCTTTTGGTCATTTGTACCCCCGAGTGAGTGAGGGAGAAGGGGTTGGTCCGGCCCTTTGGTTCCCCCTGTACAGGGCTCAGGCTGACTACTCCGAAATTTTTCCCTGTTTCTCGGAGGCTCCGTTGCGGCGCCGTTTGTTTCAAGACCCCGGGGTCATACATCCGTCGTCACGGTGCTCGCAACTTGGATTTAAGTCTGTCTGCCAGAGCCTCGTTAGTCAAGTCGCGGCCGCCCATATGCTATACGAATGTCCACTTTGATGCGCGGCCGCGGCCCGTTCACCCCATACCATGTGAAGGTGAGGTTGAACTTTGAGGAGCGTTATGAATATCAATAACATTCATTCCTATATTCATGTTATATCCAAAAATCCAGAAATTCTACGCAGTTTGCAACAATGCAACAAATAAGTCAAAGCATAGATTGCATCCGGACTCCTAGTCAGAAGCCGTGAACAAGACGCAGATCTTACTCAGCACCACTGCATCTATGAAGGGATTCCGAGACCAAAGAGTGTCACTTCTATTGCAGAAGTGTTCCGTGTATCTTGTACGTGAAATCGTCATTTTGGTATTCATGTATATTATGAAAAATTTGAAGTTTTCCAAAATAAGTCTGCTGAAAAATCACTATTACAAATTGGCGCCACTGGGAAACAAGAAGTTAGCAAGTGAGAAGAAACAAGAAATTATCAGGTGAGAAAAAATCATCCCAGCACTGGCAGCGGAACTCAGAATTCATTCTCATCATCATATTGAAACTATTGTGCTTTTTCAAAGTCAATTTCAGAAAAAGGTCTGTTTTGTTCAAAATCCCAAAATGTATTTATTACACCTTAACTTCGAACTATTTCACACAATTTTGATTATTTTCATTATTTTGGACAATCAGAAAACTATCAAAGTGTCTGTTTCCGATGACGTTGACTATAACACTTCCGGTAGCAATGTTGAGAACGGAAATGACCCTACACTTCAACTATCTGAAACTTCCTCTATCGTCCCCGAGTATGATGAAAATTCAAGCTCATTGAATACTTTTCTGAATGCTTGCGACTATGCTCAGCAAATGGCAGTAAGCCAACAAAAACTTTTACCCAATTGATAAATTCTCGAAATCCCGAATCATAATATGAAAGAAAAATTCTTTTGAAAGCTCACTTTGGAGACTCGAGAGATCTCACATCACTTATTCAAGATTCACAACGGATTCGACAAGGAAGTGGGGAAAATGCCCTTGATTTCTTCTGGACTAAAAACTCATCATGCAAAAATATTATATTGCATTAAAAAATCAAATTTGGCTCGAGTTTAGAGAGAAGCACAGTACAATTTTATGGAATCTATGGTACTTGGCACCCCATCAACTGGTCTTGAACCTAAACTTGGACGAATAATTCTCAGGATATTTGCGGCTACGCTTCAGTGGAGTTGGGGAGGTCCGTTTAGTTACCACTGACATCACTTAGTTATAAATGGGCGCCAGGTAAACTCATTCACCTGCAAATATCCAATGAGAGTCTGTTTCAAACCTCAATTCACCAAAAGATTGAAACCTGAAAAAATAGGGACTACGACTCTCAGGATTCTATTGATTTACTTTCCAATAAAAAATTACACTACTCTGTGATCTGTATCTGTAAGTATACATTAACAAACAAAAATAATCTAAGCAAAGTACTTGAAGTATTTGAATACAAGCAATAACATTCAGGTACCGAATACCAATCAATGTAACAGGAATCAAGGAGTGAGCGCTATGAGAAACAAGCGATAGCCAAACTATTCATATTCATAACCATACATCAGTAGCTTGGCAAAATAACAAAGTGTCAATGGCAATTGGAATTAAGGAGCGGTTGCAGAAATTGAGAGGTTCATTCAACAATTCAATACATACCAAAATCAATATAAGCGACCGCTTGAGCTCAGGCGTTACGCATGCGTGGATCTAATACCCTTACCAGATTCAATTGGGCTATAGGCCATCCTGAATTCCGCTCAACAACCTCCGGATCAATAGTGAACAATAAACATAGTGCCTGCTAGCATATGAACCATACCCGCAGGTGGGATAATATCCAAGTATAGCATGAGCAACAAGAAAGTGAAAACAACAACAATTAGAGCATAAAGCGACAATAATAGCAATAAATGCAGCGCCTTCCAAGCAATATCGCATGGGTTTTCATATCTCAGTGAAACATAACTACAGGCGAGTATAAACAACGAATCAAAGCATAAACAACAAGCAAGTATAAACCAATACTACGAAAACAACAATTAACTTGCGTGATCCAATTCAAGGATGAAACCCCGTGATGTGTTTTATCCTACTGAGACACCATCGTTCATCGTCTTGAAAATTCTGGTAATCATTTCCTTGTTTAATCACCCTGTAGACGAAGGGATTGCATCCTACCAGCATTCGGGATTAGTCACCCTGGAGACTATGAACTGGGCCACCCTATACCCTCAAGAACTCGGAGGAACATTGGTTTTCCATCATAAAACCAGGAAGTCAAACCAGAATCCAGAAACTATGAACCAAAATCCAAGTCCGTAAACCAAGTCCAGAACCCAGGAGTCAGGAACCAAAATCAAAGTCCAAAATCGGAACCAAACCGGATCCAATATCAAAATAGGACCGAAATCCATGACAAAAAAACCCTATGGAAGGAAACACCTAATTTGAATGTTTCTTCTCATAAAAAGATAACGAAGAGCACAATTATTTAACCACATTGGATTATAGAAAACCAATATAATACTCTCCATCCCACCCATAGGAACCACAGTATATGATTGTAGAAAACGAAAATACATCATAATACCGGGTGATTCCCCAAGGTGGCACACCCCTATAATTTTTTTATTATTGAAGATAGAAAAACGAAATTTAGGGGTTGTGTATGATAGTTCAATTTAAATTTTTTGACATATTTACTTGCTTACCGTATTTCTGGTTTGACCGAAAATGACCCCAACTTTCGATTTTTAAATGGGACATTTTATATAAGTAGAACTCCCCCCACTTTAAACGTGTCATTTCCGTACATTATTAGAATGATACTCCCAAGCCTAGTCTAGTATTTTAACAGCCACACCCTTGTCACACAGCACACCACGTGAGTTAATGTGAACCTGTTTGCGAGATGAGAGAGACACCATGTGACCTTTGATATCCCCGAAATGAGAGTACCTCTTTCACCCGATGGGAGAGTCCCTAGCCCATTCTGAAGTGAAAGGAATATCATTGTTTGCCCCGCTTACTGTCAGGTAGCCACCGTTCAATATTTTAATATGACCCAAAAAAGATTGAGAATTGTTGATTATGTTCAAATACATCTTATATCAATAATAATACCGTTATTCAAATAGAATTCCTACTATATACAAATTCTTGTAGTTATTATTACATAATTTTCGATTAAAAGCATGACCTTTGCTGTTGATGAAAAACAATATTTCGTGAAACAGGAATACAGCATAATGACGATATATAATGAAGTTTCGTTTTCATTGATATGGATGGGTAAATTATTATATTCAAATCAATCCAATAATTTTTTGTAGTTAGTTTTATTTATATGGAAACTTCCTTCTGATAATTGTGAACTTGACTGAATTGATTGAAATAAACAAGTAATTAACCTTTCAATCGTATTCACTTATTTCATCATTTACAACGTGCAATGAATGATACATTTTATGGTTTTTCAAAGGAGATTGTTGTTGGTATATAAACTCGGAAATAATATCCATTCTTCTTCCATAAAATTTCGTGCTTCTGTTAGAAACGATTAGGTAGTACTCAGTGAAAATGCTAAAAACCGAGGTAAGTGTTTTTCCTGGGATCTTCGCTTTGGAAAGCTAGTGCATTACCATTACGCTAGTAAGATCAGTTAAATATCTATGACAAAAGGATGCACATATATATATATATATATATATATATTAAAATAATTACTGAGAATTAGCAATAATGTGGATTTTCGAACATTCCACTAATGATTAAATTCCCGGTTTAATTAAAAAAATTTTACGGAATATATCCCTTTATGTTATGAATAAATAATATGCAATCGAGGTTGCCTTTGAAATGCATAATTGGAAAGTCAACTATGTTCCATTCATTGTATAAAATCAATTGAATCAATTGAAATAAAAATGAATGTTACGACATTATGGGTATCATTGAGGTTACCCCAAATACACAATAGTCAGATGTTCAATTGTAGGTCAATCGGCAATACTGAAGGTTCAGTGGAATTCATCATTTATTTTATGTTTTATATAGAAATGTGGATATAGAAAATATGTGTTGAATTTTTGAATTTTAAATTAATTACATTAGAATCATCAAATCACACATTGAAATTGGGCATTCGAAATTAAATATCCGAGACATAGTATGCAAGTATGAGTAAACGTTATTGTATGTATAGGATCAATTACTAAAAAAAGTATATCATTCCATTGTGTTTTGCGAAAGTGTTTAAGTGTAAGTTTCTATCATTGTGCGTTCCTAAACATCAAAAAGTATGAGTAAGATTTTGAGCGTTCCGAGACATAAAGTGTTGTATCAAGTATGTAGGGCCAGATTGAACGTTTTGAATCATTTCAGAATAAAGTGTTCAAGTATGAGTTGGATCACATAAAAATGGATATAATGATAATAGAAACCAAATATTTCAAGATAACACAAAGTATAGGGTTACTACAATTGGCTTGGATTTAGAATGACGTAAGTATTCAAGTATAAGTTGGATGACATAACAGATTGATTTTTTGCCTTGTTTTGAGTTAAAATAACAATGAAAACGGAATATTCCTAGATGACCTCATAATACAAAGTAAAGGGTTACTGCAATTGGCTTACAAACCCCTCCACGAGTAATTTGCTATAGGTGTGGACTCTGAAAAAATCTATTCATACTACAAAATGAATCATCTTGAAGTGAAAATATATGATGTTTCGGGTAGGAAGATATAGTAACACAAAACCCAGACATAATGAGTTGAGAAATTTTACTTCAAAATATATATTTTGAAACGATAACCAAAGTTTTTATTTCAAAATCTTTAACAACACGGTATTTTTAAATCATTTCATACATGAAAGGAGATAATTTGATTCTATTGTAAATGATGAATCAATTCAATACATGGTGGCTAATCTGAAATACTACGTACATGTAATAATAATTTCAAATGGTTCTCAGAGTGTTCAGGTATTTCAAGAAATTATTTCAAATGGTTCTCAGAGTGTTCAGGTATTCCAAGAAATTATTTAGGTGGTGTAAAATCAGTAGCAGTACCATACTGTTCAAAACCACCAACTTTTTGTAAAATTACAAGTGAGAAAGTGTGTGGTGCGAATATACATCTAGTGAATAAACAAAATACCTTCAAATCCTAGAGTGAAAATATATTTTCGGCGAAATAGGTAGTGGAATTAATTATGAACCATTGAAACGAAATAAGTGATGAGGTTTACGGAAAATCCTAATACATGTTCCGAAAAAAACATCAAGAGTTTCAGAATTTCGTTCAAAGCAGTTATGATTCAGTGTAAAAACATTCTGTGAAATCATTCATTTAAAACATTCTGTCAAATTAATCATTTCACCTAGTAAGGAGCAAAGTGTTTCGAACCAAAAAAATATTTGTGAGTGCAATAAAATAATATAGAAGTACATCTAAAATAAACACGTGGAATGAATAAAAATGATGTTGGTGGAGGAATATAAACCTTATAGGAAATAATTATACAGACATCTTTAATTATCATATTCAATGAATATTATTCATATCCGGATTTTCAGACATATGATATTTTCACTTCAAAAAAATTATATATCAAAAGTCTTGTTGTGATGACAGGACCAATAGGTAGTATTTCTATTAAAATATACCTAATTGAGGGGAAGTTAAAAAAATCTAGAGCATGATGATTAGTTGACAATTTCCCTCAAAGAAGGTTTCAACTAATGGTCTTCTGAATGTTTAAGTATTCTTTTTAAAATTGGTGTTAGGTTGTACGAAATTACTAGCAGTACCAGGTTGATTGAAGTTACGATTATTTGTGAAAACTATAAAATGGTAAAAGTGTTGTCAATGACATGTTTCGGTGACATAGTAAAATCAATAATGAACTGTTAGTAAAAAATAAGTGATGGATTCATCTAAAATAAATACCAAAATCTGTAGCAGAAATATATTTCGGTGAAATAGTAGAATCAATAATGAACTGTTAGTATACAATCAGTGACATGGTTCATAGAAAATGTCAAAAGTTTGTTAAAAATATATCCGATTGAAAATGTCCAAACACCAAAATCTGTAGCGAAAATATATTTAGCTGACATAGTAAAATCAATAATGAACTGTTAATATAAAATAGGTGACGGATTCATAGAAAATAAATACCAAAATATCTAGCAAAAATATATTTGGATGAAATAGTAAAATCAATAATGCACTGTTAGTATAAAATAAGTGAGAGGGTTTGTAGAAAATCTCAAAAGTCATATGTACTAGAAAATATTAACATTAAGAGTTTCAAAATTCCATTCAAAGTCGTTATGATTCAGTGTGAGAACATTTTGTAGAATTAGGACTGGAAATTGATTATTGCAGATGATCTTCAGATGTACCTATAGGACTCATTCTGAATCAATAAATAATATTAAAAAAATGTATTGATTCATCCGTAATTGATGCATCCGTAATTAATAAGTTTGAATTCCGTCCGAATATTAGAGTCGTTGGTAATTTTTTTTTTTTCATTTCCTAATGCTCGTGAATGTGTCAAATAGGGAAAGCGAGAGATAAACAACGAAAAAATTGAGAAATATATCAAAAAACACCTGAAGTGGGATTTTAAAATAGTTGCTTCCAATTAGAATGTAATGTTTGACAGTAAAAAATGTACTGTTGATGGATAGTACTATCAACCATGCTATTTATGTAGAAATGTTTTTCAGGAATTCATATCTAACGTTATCAGTCACCAAAACCTGTGAAAAATAAATACATATCAATATACAGAGAATTGTGTTACAGCACTACGTGAAAACTCATCAAACCGATATAAATGATCCCACTTATTAGAACGTAATATTAGAAAAATGTAAAGACTGAAATTCAGAACATCTAGACATTCAAAGGAAAAATACCATTACCCAAAAGTATCGATTATATAAATCATTTCTGAAGAAAACTTTATGAATACTGAAATAATAATAATAATAACAACTGTATATTGAAAAAATTTAGAAAATTCAAAACTATTGAAAAAGTGTGTAATCTGAAAGCCAAATATGGAAAATTCATACATGTCAATATATAAATATTAGTGTTATAACAGTCCACAAAATAGAATTGTCACACACCAAATGATGATAATTATACAAATCAAGAGTACATAAAACACAAAATTCTGTTATATTTGTGGTAATTCATGGTTCACCTGAAAAAATTGTCAAATTACAAACTATTGAAGAAGTGTGTGCAAACTAAAAGCCAAACATGGACATCCATAATGTCATTATATACATATCAAGAGTGAGACATTGAAAACAGTAAAACAAAAGAAATACAATCACCCCTAGTACCTGTTGTATTTTCATTCCTGTAATAACAATGTGGAAATTCAAAAACATATGAATTGAATTAATTATTTTCAGAGGAAACTTTATGAATACCAAAATGGTTATTCAAAAAAGGTATAGTGAAATAAAAGTTGTGTTTTGTGATGTCATAGTTAAAAGGGAACAGGACATGTTTTCATAATAAAAAAGGCTAACGTGGTCATTCATGGCTACAAAAGAAAATAAGAAAATTCCAAACTATTGATGAAGTGTGTATTCTAGAAGCCGAATATGGAAAATCCATACATGTCAATATATAAATATCAGTGTTATAACAGTCCACAAAATAGAATTTTCACACACCAGATGATAATAATAATAAGACATATCAACAATACATGAAATACAAAATTCTACTATATTTGAGGTAATTCATGGTCTACCAGAAAAATAGTCAAATTGAAAAAGTGTGTGTAAACTAAAAGCCAAACATGAAAAACTATATATGTCAATATACACATGTCATATCAAGATTGAGACATTGAAAACAGTCAAAAGGAGAAATACCATTACCCAGAAGTATTTAATTTTCAATTCTGTAATACTGCAAACTGTATGATAATATTAAATGTATATGAAGGTTATACTGACCTCTCAACATATGAAGATTAGTGTTTTAAAAGCACACCAAAAAATGTATATCAAAAGTACTTGAAACACAAAATCCTGCTATACTTCATTTATATCACGATCATGGTATCGAATACTCTACGATAGGAATCTCCTCAGATTTCTTCATCATTATAATCTGTGGTGTTCAGTAATTCACGATTTATTCGGGTATTCCGACGAGTATCAGCACTGGGCCCATGACAATGTAAAATGTATCAAGAAATATAATTGAGTAATTTATATATTTGGAAAAAATAATAGTCATTATCACTAATGAAACTATGGACATATTACACAATGAAAAAGACGGTAATATATTAAGATACAAATTAATAATAAAGTTATTTAATGTAATTACTATCGGTTAATGATTTCGTTATAAATTTTGTTTTTTTGTCAACTACCTTCAATTTACAATTTGTGATACGCATTTCTTGAATTATTTGTTTTTTGTCTCAAAAATCAATCTATTTTGCCTTCCACTTGAACTTTCACCTGATTTTTCTAAAATTAAGTAACAACATTTCAAGACTCATTTCTTTCATGGAAATAATAACTGCTTATTTCCAGAGCAGAATTTATTTTGGGGATAGATTAGTTTATTGAATTGAAATTACACTATAATATAAACCATATATTTATGTAAAAAATACTGTTGAATGTTGCTACTTTATAATATACATATATATCAGTTATTCATGGAAAGTATAATCAATAATAAAATATTAAAAAATGGTAAACAACTGTTGCAGTACAGTATATGTTGTAGATATATTTTGAGTACAAAATAAAAATATGTGTGCCAAATGAAATCAGGTGTGTGAGTAACCTGATCAAACTAATTCTAGGGATTCGTGTTACCCCACCATTTCATCAACATTAAAATGAGATGATTCCAAAGGATTATATGATTTGGTGACACTTGATGGGGAGTTATGGTAAAAATATATTTGATAAAAAATATTGATAAAAATCAAGTTTTCTTCATTTTCCCAAATAAATGCATGATATTTCTTCGAAATCTAAAAAAAGTATTTTTATTTTAATACGGGACAAACCTTTAATAACAATAAAATCAAAAGATAGACCCTGGATTCAATTTTTTCAATTTACATTCAAATAGATACCTAATAAATTACATCAAATTATTGATAATTTCCACAAATGTAGACCTCCAGACTCCAGTTTGGAGGTTTGATTTTACACCCTTCTAGTTACAAAAAAATTAAGAAGTCTCTTTCAATATGAATGAATATGACTTGAAATCATTCGGTACAAAATCATCAGACTCCACCAAATGATAATAATGATACTCTCAGACCACATCATTCAAATCATGTACTTTTCCATTATAGTTTATAACACTAAATAATAATTTTTCTTCGGAAATTTATATGCAAGTTAAAACAATTGGAAGTCACTTTCTAAATGGATAAATATGACTCGAAATCACTGGTACATAATCATCAAACACCAAAAAGAAACAATAATAATAATAATGAGACCTCAATCCACATCATTGAAATCATGAACTTTTCCATAAAAGTTTATACCAGTAAATAACACATTTTCTTGTGAAATTGAGAGAAACATCATCGTGAAAAATTTATGAAACTGATTAAACAAAATTTCAATTGATCTTTCAGAATGAGATAATTCGAAAGTGACACTTATAATGTACATTACTAGTGATGATGTATTTTTTATATTAGATTTAGATTTTTCATTTGAAAGTTTGATTTTCCCCTTTTGAGTTGCAAGAAAAAATTTGGATGTTGTGTATGGATGAATATGACTTGAAATCATTCGGTACATAATCATCAGACTCCAACAAATAATAATAATAATAATGAGGCTCTCAAACCACACCATGAATATTATTAAATATTCCATTTTATTTTATACCAGTAAAAAAAAAAATTTTTCATATGCAATCAATATATGCAAGTGGGAACATTATTGTGAAAAATTCTTAGAACTGAATAAATAAAAAATTCATAATTATTATAAAAGGAATTGTAAAATAAGGCAGCTCGAAAAATATTACTTATTTTTTAAATACTCCAGTTCAGATTTTGGTGTATCCATGAAATAAGTAAGATAATTCTCAATGGATTCTCTCTCTATGGTAATAGGTGATACCTTCTTCCAAAAACCCAATCATTTTTCAATGTTCCGACTTTTGATTTGTTCGGTTCCGTGTTCTAGACGGTTTTTGTAACCCCTTCCCGTTTCAAGGTCTACATTTGTGGAAATTATCAATAATTTGATGTAATTTATTAGGTATCTATTTGAATGTAAATTGAAAAAATTGAATCCAGGGTCTATCTTTTGATTTTATTGTTATTAAAGGTTTGTCCTGTATTAAAATAAAAATACTTTTTTTAGATTTCGAAGAAATATCATGCATTTATTTGGGAAAATGAAGAAAACTTGATTTTTATCAATATTTTTTATCAAATATATTTTTACCATAACTCCCCATCAAGTGTCACCAAATCATATAATCCTTTGGAATCATCTCATTTTAATGTTGATGAAATGGTGGGGTAACACGAATCCCTAGAATTAGTTTGATCAGGTTACTCACACACCTGATTTCATTTGGCACACATATTTTTATTTTGTACTCAAAATATATCTACAACATATACTGTACTGCAACAGTTGTTTACCATTTTTTAATATTTTATTATTGATTATACTTTCCATGAATAACTGATATATATGTATATTATAAAGTAGCAACATTCAACAGTATTTTTTACATAAATATATGGTTTATATTATAGTGTAATTTCAATTCAATAAACTAATCTATCCCCAAAATAAATTCTGCTCTGGAAAAAAGCAGTTATTATTTCCATGAAAGAAATGAGTCTTGAAATGTTGTTACTTAATTTTAGAAAAATCAGGTGAAAGTTCAAGTGGAAGGCAAAGTAGATTGATTTTTGAGACAAAAAACAAATAATTCAAGAAATGCGTATCACAAATTGTAAATTGAAGGTAGTTGACAAAAAAACAAAATTTATAACGAAATCATTAACCGATAGTAATTACATTAAATAACTTTATTATTAATTTGTATCTTAATATATTACCGTCTTTTTTCATTGTGTAATATGTCCATAGTTTCATTAGTGATAATGACTATTATTTTTTCCAAATATATAAATTACTCAATTATATTTCTTGATACATTTTACATTGTCATGGGCCCAGTGCTGATACTCGTCGGAATACCCGAATAAATCGTGAATTACTGAACACCACAGATTATAATGATGAAGAAATCTGAGGAGATTCCTATCGTAGAGTATTCGATACCATGATCGTGATATAAATGAAGTATAGCAGGATTTTGTGTTTCAAGTACTTTTGATATACATTTTTTGGTGTGCTTTTAAAACACTAATCTTCATATGTTGAGAGGTCAGTATAACCTTCATATACATTTAATATTATCATACAGTTTGCAGTATTACAGAATTGAAAATTAAATACTTCTGGGTAATGGTATTTCTCCTTTTGACTGTTTTCAATGTCTCAATCTTGATATGACATGTGTATATTGACATATATAGTTTTCATGTTTGCTTTTTCAATTTGACTATTTTTCTGGTAGACCATGAATTACCTCAAATATAGTAGAATTTTGTATTTCATGTATTGTTGATATGTCTTATTATTATTATCATCTGGTGTGTGAAAATTCTATTTTGTGGACTGTTATAACACTGATATTTATATATTGACATGTATGGATTTTCCATATTCGGCTTCTAGAATACACACTTCATCAATAGTTTGGAATTTTCTTATTTTCTTTTGTAGCCATGAATGACCACGTTAGCCTTTTTTATTATGAAAACATGTCCTGTTCCCTTTAACTATGACATCACAAAACACAACTTTTATTTCACTATACCTTTTTTGAATAACCATTTTGGTATTCATAAAGTTTCCTCTGAAAATAATTAATTCAATTCATATGTTTTTGAATTTCCACATTGTTATTACAGGAATGAAAATACAACAGGTACTAGGGGTGATTGTATTTCTTTTGTTTTACTGTTTTCAATGTCTCACTCTTGATATGTATATAATGACATTATGGATGTCCATGTTTGGCTTTTAGTTTGCACACACTTCTTCAATAGTTTGTAATTTGACAATTTTTTCAGGTGAACCATGAATTACCACAAATATAACAGAATTTTGTGTTTTATGTACTCTTGATTTGTATAATTATCATCATTTGGTGTGTGACAATTCTATTTTGTGGACTGTTATAACACTAATATTTATATATTGACATGTATGAATTTTCCATATTTGGCTTTCAGATTACACACTTTTTCAATAGTTTTGAATTTTCTAAATTTTTTCAATATACAGTTGTTATTATTATTATTATTTCAGTATTCATAAAGTTTTCTTCAGAAATGATTTATATAATCGATACTTTTGGGTAATGGTATTTCTCCTTTGAATGTCTAGATGTTCTGAATTTCAGTCTTTACATTTTTCTAATATTACGTTCTAATAAGTGGGATCATTTATATCGGTTTGATGAGTTTTCACGTAGTGCTGTAACACAATTCTCTGTATATTGATATGTATTTATTTTTCACAGGTTTTGGTGACTGATAACGTTAGATATGAATTCCTGAAAAACATTCCTACATAAATAGCATGGTTGATAGTACTATCCATCAACAGTACATTTTTTACTGTCAAACATTACATTCTAATTGGAAGCAACTATTTTAAAATCCCACTTCAGGTGTTTTTTGATATATTTCTCAATTTTTTCGTTGTTTATCTCTCGCTTTCCCTATTTGACACATTCACGAGCATTAGGAAATGAAAAAAAAAAAAATTACCAACGACTCTAATATTCGGACGGAATTCAAACTTATTAATTACGGATGCATCAATTACGGATGAATCAATCACTATTTTTCATTGTCAATACTATATTTTTATATTTGTGTATCCATTCAGGATGATGTATAATATAATTTGATATTATTTATTGATTCAGAATGAGTCCTATAGGTACATCTGAAGATCATCTGCAATAATCAATTTCCAGTCCTAATTCTACAAAATGTTCTCACACTGAATCATAACGACTTTGAATGGAATTTTGAAACTCTTAATGTTAATATTTTCTAGTACATATGACTTTTGAGATTTTCTACAAACCCTCTCACTTATTTTATACTAACAGTGCATTATTGATTTTACTATTTCATCCAAATATATTTTTGCTAGATATTTTGGTATTTATTTTCTATGAATCCGTCACCTATTTTATATTAACAGTTCATTATTGATTTTACTATGTCAGCTAAATATATTTTCGCTACAGATTTTGGTGTTTGGACATTTTCAATCGGATATATTTTTAACAAACTTTTGACATTTTCTATGAACCATGTCACTGATTGTATACTAACAGTTCATTATTGATTCTACTATTTCACCGAAATATATTTTGCTACAGATTTTGGTATTTATTTTAGATGAATCCATCACTTATTTTTTACTAACAGTTCATTATTGATTTTACTATGTCACCGAAACATGTCATTGACAACACTTTTACCATTTTATATTTTTCATAAGAGTTTTCACAAATAATCGTAACTTCAATCAACCTGGTACTGCTAGTAATTTCGTACAACCTAACACTAATTTTAAAAGAATACTTAAACATTCAGAAGACCATTAGTTGAAACCTTCTTTGAGGGAAATTGTCAACTAATCATCATGCTCTAGATTTTTTTAACTTCCCCTCAATTAGGTATATTTTAATAGAAATACTACCTATTGGTCCTGTCATCACAACAAGACTTTTGATATATAATTTTTTTGAAGTGAAAATATCATATGTCTGAAAATCCGGATATGAATAATATTCATTGAATATGATAATTAAAGATGTCTGTATAATTATTTCCTATAAGGTTTATATTCCTCCACCAACATCATTTTTATTCATTCCACGTGTTTATTTTAGATGTACTTCTATATTATTTTATTGCACTCACAAATATTTTTTTGGTTCGAAACACTTTGCTCCTTACTAGGTGAAATGATTAATTTGACAGAATGTTTTAAATGAATGATTTCACAGAATGTTTTTACACTGAATCATAACTGCTTTGAAAGAAATTCTGAAACTCTTGATGTTTTTTTCGGAACATGTATTAGGATTTTCTGTAAACCTCATCACTTATTTCGTTTCAATGGTTCATAATTAATTCCACTACCTATTTCGCCGAAAATATATTTTCACTCTAGGATTTGAAGGTATTTTGTTTATTCACTAGATGTATATTCGCACCACACACTTTCTCACTTGTAATTTTACAAAAAGTTGGTGGTTTTGAACAGTATGGTACTGCTACTGATTTTACACTACCTAAATAATTTCTTGGAATACCTGAACACTCTGAGAACCATTTGAAATAATTTCTTGAAATACCTGAACACTCTGAGAACCATTTGAAATTATTAATACATGTACGTAGTATTTCAGATTAGCCACCATGTATTGAATTGATTCATCATTTACAATAGAATCGAATTATCTCCTTTCATGTATGAAATGATTTAAAAATACCTTGTTGTTAAAGATTTTGAAATAAAAACTTTGGTTATCGTTTCAAAATATATATTTTGAAGTAAAATTTCTCAACTCATTATGTCTGGGTTTTGTGTTACTATATCTTCCTACCCGAAACATCATATATTTTCACTTCAAGATGATTCATTTTGTAGTATGAATAGATTTTTTCAGAGTCCACACCTATAGCAAATTACTCGTGGAGGGGTTTGTAAGCCAATTGCAGTAACCCTTTACTTTGTATTATGAGGTCATCTAGGAATATTCCGTTTTCATTGTTATTTTAACTCAAAACAAGGCAAAAAATCAATCTGTTATGTCATCCAACTTATACTTGAATACTTACGTCATTCTAAATCCAAGCCAATTGTAGTAACCCTATACTTTGTGTTATCTTGAAATATTTGGTTTCTATTATCATTATATCCATTTTTATGTGATCCAACTCATACTTGAACACTTTATTCTGAAATGATTCAAAACGTTCAATCTGGCCCTACATACTTGATACAACACTTTATGTCTCGGAACGCTCAAAATCTTACTCATACTTTTTGATGTTTAGGAACGCACAATGATAGAAACTTACACTTAAACACTTTCGCAAAACACAATGGAATGATATACTTTTTTTAGTAATTGATCCTATACATACAATAACGTTTACTCATACTTGCATACTATGTCTCGGATATTTAATTTCGAATGCCCAATTTCAATGTGTGATTTGATGATTCTAATGTAATTAATTTAAAATTCAAAAATTCAACACATATTTTCTATATCCACATTTCTATATAAAACATAAAATAAATGATGAATTCCACTGAACCTCCAGATTGCCGATTGACCTACAATTGAACATTGACTATTGTGTATTTGGGGTAACCTCAATGATACCCATAATGTCGTAACATTCATTTTTATTTCAATTGATTCAATTGATTTTATACAATGAATGGAACATAGTTGACTTTCCAATTATGCATTTCAAAGGCAACCTCGATTGCATATTATTTATTCATAACATACAATGTATGGGATATATTCCGTGAAAATTATCTTTTTCAGAAGTTGACAATAAACCGGGCCAACAATGAGATATTTAACATTAGTGGAATGTTCAAAATCCACATTATTGCTAATTAAAAAATATTTTTAATATATATATATATATATATATATATATATATATATGTGCATCCTTTTGTCATAGATATTTAACTGATCTTACTAGCGTAATGGTAATGCACTAGCTTTCCAAAGCGAAGATCCCAGGAAAAACACTTACCTCGGTTTTTAGCATTTTCACTGAGTACTACCTAATCGTTTCTAACAGAAGCACGAAATTTTATGGAAGAAGAATGGATATTATTTCCGAGTTTATATACCAACAACAATCTCCTTTGAAAAACCATAAAATGTATCATTCATTGCACGTTGTAAATGATGAAATAAGTGAATACGATTGAAAGGTTAATTACTTGTTTATTTCAATCAATTCAGTCAAGTTCACAATTATCAGAAGGAAGTTTCCATATAAATAAAACTAACTACAAAAAATTATTGGATTGATTTGAATATAATAATTTACCCATCCATATCAATGAAAACGAAACTTCATTATATATCGTCATTATGCTGTATTCCTGTTTCACGAAATATTGTTTTTCATCAACAGCAAAGGTCATGCTTTTAATCGAATAATTATGTAATAATAACTACAAGAATTTGTTATAGTAGGAATTCTATTTGAATAACGGTATTATTATTGATATAAGATGTATTTGAACATAATCAACAATTCTCAATCTTTTTTGGGTCATATTAAAATATTGAACGGTGGCTACCTGACAGTAAGCGGGGCAAACAATGATATTCCTTTCACTTCAGAATGGGCTAGGGACTCTCCCATCGGGTGAAAGAGGTACTCTCATTTCGGGGATATCAAAGGTCACATGGTGTCTCTCTCATCTCGCAAACAGGTTCACATTAACTCACGTGGTGTGCTGTGTGACAAGGGTGTGGCTGTTAAAATACTAGACTAGGCTTGGGAGTATCATTCTAATAATGTACGGAAATGACACGTTTAAAGTGGGGGGAGTTCTACTTATATATTTTTAATTATTTCGATCGAGAATTACATTCTTGATCCAACAACACCTCACTTGTCAATATTTGACATATAAAGTCATTTTCATTCCAATTTTTATTTTTCGATCTAGAATTTCATGGATCGTGTGAATCGCTTTATTCTTGATCAAGTGACATGGGAAAAATACGACTTTGAGGCTAATGAATTCATAGTCGTTCTAAGAATTATTTTAGAGTCGCAAATTAGTCCATCAAGGTTTCAAATTCTCGAAATGACCTCCTTCTTGATCACGGCAGAGTTCAACTTTGATCAGCTTTCCGCAGTTATGTTCTGGAATGCCACCCTTACTTTATACCACAGTTTCTCACGAGTAGCTGTTCCCCAGAGGAGTTAATTGTTCCCCAGAGGAGAAAATCTAGCGGAGTAAGATCTGGTGATCTAGAATGTGAAAAAGAAATAATACATTATGAAGAAATATGACAACTACGTATTTTTTGTTATTAGGTATGATCGCTTCTCGAAATTATTCAGAGAAATGGTGAAAATAAAGTGACAGTGTGTGGTATCAAATTATCCACAAGAAAATTATCTTTCACAAAAAGCTGACGAGCCACCCCCTTTCCATTTGAAGAAATCAAGTTAACTGGAAAAATTCATATTCGCGACTTTTAAATAATTCTAAAAACGACTGTGGAGTCATACTTTATTTTTCAAATATTGACAAATGAGGTGTCGTTGGATTCAGAATATCATTCTCGATCAAAATAAATGAAAATATATAGGATGGTCTATTTAAAAATTGAAAGTTGGAGTCATTTCCGGTCAAACTGGAAGTACAGCAAAGCAAATAAATATAAAAAAAAAATTGAACTATAATATACAACCCCCACATTTCGTTTTTCTATCATCAATAATAAAAAACTTATAGGGGTGAGCCACCTTAGAGAATCACCTGGTATATCAACTCCCAATTTATCATTGATCTAATTGAATCACTCTGTATCAGCATAACCATAAAAAAAAGAATGAAATATTCAACTCCTGAGCACTAAGAGCATTCATAACACCGGCACACAAAAAAAAAGTTGTCTGTGCACCGGGCGCCACCTATCTACGGGCATGTTTTTCGACCCGCTGAACACGAATTTAAAGTCAGTTTAGGCCGTCCGGGCTTCAATTTCGAGTAAATTGCAAAAAAACCCAAAAAATAGCGAAAATTCGATGTTTTGGCAAGAAAAAAATTTTTGAGATCCAATGCAAGCATAATTTTCATGTATTTTGATCTGTTAAATACTAATTTCGATCGTACTTCAATCATAAACCGTTTTAAATCTAAAAAAATTGTAAAAAATCATCAAAAATTACAAAAATCGAAGAAAATTGGGATTTTGTTTTAATCTATCTGAAAACGTTCTGCGGTTTTTTACCGGCTGAAACTCCCCACAAACGATACAAAATTGATCAGGACTCTTATTGCATAGATGGGAATTGCTTCTTGTAATAGTATACTCTCCAGTAGCCAAGTTTTCCACTACTGAAGAGCTGCAGTCGCTGGATGACGACGCCTGCGGGCCTGCTTTCTCACCCTGACCAGACGCCGATACTGGGTTTTCGAATCCCTGCATCGTAAAGTACTCATCACTTTTACCTGCCATGACGGCACACACGCCGTTAACCCAGGGACTCTGCCAGATGGTTCTGTTGCCCACCGTCACCCCGAGGAGGTGCCCTGGTTGCAAGTACAAGCGATCATGCAATGAAATGAAGTCTGCACTTCGAAGAAGTTGAAATTCCAACACGATGACAAATTTTTACTAAATAAAGGAAAAGGTGGAAAAAGAGGTATCCACATCGTAGATCATTTGAGAATGAAACAGTACAATACCCTCGAAAAACCGTTAAAAATTCAATTTGTGTACATTCTTGGATCTTAATCTTGTATTTTAGAAATAAAAAATGCAAGAAATTTATTTAATTGTGTTTAAAAAAAAAACATTTTTTCAGCAGCAATTTTCTGCTATTTTATCGGTTTTTTGCAGTTTTATGAATGTTTGAGGGGACTATGGGCCAAATTCATTGCAGAATCAGAATTTTTTATTTTGTCAAAATATCGAATTTTCGCTATTTTTGGGGTTTTTTGCAATTTACTCGAAATTGAAGCCCGGACGGCCTAAACTGACTTGAAATTCGTGTTCAGCGGGTCGGAAAAACATGCCCGTAGATAGGTGGCGCCCGGTGCACAGACAACTTTTTTTTTTGTGTGCCGGTGAATCATTCTAATTCACTCTAGTGACCGTATCATTGGATACAAATGAGCTGATCATCAAATGAAATAACCCAATGATCGTATCATCGATTGAAAGAATAATAGTTATCTCAATCTATCATTATATAATGAACTAAGACTTCTAAAGTGGTATCATATACACATGAACTATTTCATAAAATATACCCACCTTACTAGGAGAAATACCCACCTTACTAGGAGAAATATTCCACTTACAACACCTCCCAAATAGAAACTCAGTGACATTGAAACTTCGTGAAATAAGCTATCTTTCGGAATCAAAGAAAAATTATACAATCACCTAGAATTTCGGGAGGTTAATGTAAAATTAACATACCCTGGCCGATAGGAGTTTTTCCCTTAGCACACTAACACCAAACTACGTCTCGTAGTTGCAAGGTTCTCGCTGCACAGGATACATTCGGCCTAGCAAAAATCTCAGATATTTAATATACAAATTCAAACTTTTGAGAGACATTTTAGACAAAAATAAACTCATGATGGTCTATCATGCACTGGTTGGCTCTCGACTGAATTATGGCATAATAGGGTGGGGTGGGGCAATGAATACACATCTAAAAAAAAACAATATAATCCAAAAAAAAAATTGAAAATAATAATGAGAAAACCTTATACATATTCATCTGATGATCTCTACATGGAAGCACAGGTATTCGATACAAAACAATTATTTTACCGCTCCATCGTGATACAGCAATTCAAAAATAAAGCAGAACTTAAGACATTGACACACACATATAATACGAGGAAACAAAATACACGTTACCAAACTCCATTTGCATCTAAAACAATTGGCCAACGTAGCTTTACATATCTTGCACCAAGAATGTATCAAATTCTACCAGAATATCTGACAGAAACGCATAATATTTATCAATTCAAGAAAAAATTAAACAAATTTATTGCCGAATACCCAAAAAAACTTAAAATGAAAATCTGAAATAAATATTAACAAAGTGTCTGTCCAATCAACACTCAAACTAGTCTGTTTCTTTTAATTCATTTATTTATTCATTCAAAAAAAAAAAAAAAACAAAACAAAAAAAAACAATATACATATATATATATACTTTTGATACTACCTTATAATATAAGAAATTGCCTTTTACATATTTCAACAAATATATCAATATATACCTCTAACATTATTGTACAAATATGTCCTTTTACATTAACTTTGATTTTATTTATATAATTTTATCTAACTTTATCTATACTTTTGATTTTAACACATTGTATTTATACCTAATTTCATCTTTATTTCATATATTAAATTCTTATCTTTGAACAAAAATTGAATCGAATAAATCATAGATCTCACGCACAGGCTATATGCCTTAGTGAGAATCTCGGTTTATTGAATGTTTACAATTAATATGTACCGTTTATAATTTGATTATTACTCAATAAACTATATATTATTATTATATAATCGAAAAGTCATGTTCTACTCATGGTACTCAATAACAGGATTTTTGAAGTCTTTTTAGGCGTAAGCGAGAGCAACACATACCTGTTGAGTTTGATGTAAAATGTTCCAGGAATCCGACAAACAGATCGACGTGGTGTGGTGTTTTAAATTCTCCGAAGAGTGCGCATTTGGATGAATATGAAGAAATATGCACACATACCCAACCACTGCATCATTCGCCGAATTTGGTTCAAAAAGTATTCTCAATGAAGGATGATTCGGAGATCACATATTTTTCAGAACCAAATACCACACACACATCCTTCACTTGTGACTTTGATCACTGTCCCAATAGGTGACAGAAAGTTAATTGTCTCTTCTGATATCGAACAAACGCTGTTGTTGACCAATCAGCTTCAACCCCATCAAACAGAGTTTTCAGACTTGCCCAAAGATGCCGCTTCCCCATGATTCTCTCCAGAACCTAGAATATATTTTTGATTATTCTCCGTGTTTCAAGTCGTGAAATACGTAACATATACAATTCAACATGAGGAACCCTGGATAATGGACACTCACGATAAAATAGGAGACAATCTTTCTCCAATCATTGATGACAACTCCATCAAACCCACAGAAATTACACTTGGATGCTTAGCAACAGTACTGCCAGCCACTCGAGATCGGCACTCCAAACAAAGCAATCTCAACCTCCTGATGTCAAATATATTTGGGACGTCAACAACTGATAAACAATTCAAATAACTGTAGGCGATAACCTATGTATATTATATTCAAATATTGTAGTTTCCAGGAGATTATCGAACTGATTGACTTTTGAATACAGAAAATATTTTCGAATCAATTATGCTAATATTTTCCTCTCACTCTCAGAGTACACGGTATCAGTGCAGTTATCAAGTTACACAAGATAAAAAAATCTCCAGGAACTGCAGATGCTGACATATTGTCAACATATAAAAGGCAGAAAATGAACCCAATCAAAAAGTCTATCAAAACTCATCCTAGTATTGAAATTCTTTTTCAGTATTGTCAACGGTGGAATGTACCATCTCAAATAAAGTTTTTCAAAAGTCGATTCAATTGGGAATCCAAAATAACGTATGATCCCTCTGATTTTTGCAACTATATATAAGTAGGTACATTGTTTACTTTTTTAAACATTGATGTTTATATGATTTTAGCCATTGTATACCTAAAACTTGTCAAATCTCTTGTGATTGTTGACATTCAATGAAATTCTTGTTTACCTGGTGAATGTTCTGTTGACTATTGTACGGCCTTGAGTGAAAAAATTAGAGATTCGATTTCAAATCACTATTTTTGTGTACCTCAATGTGACTTTCGGGCAAAACGATCCCGTTTTACTGGAATGAGTCTTCATCATTTTCCGTGACAAAATGAATGTAACGTACTGGTGCAGACTAATCTAGGATTGAGTGAGTTTATAGATAGACGACGGGCTCTTGGGAGCTTGAAGAAAAATACAGTTCCTTCCCATGATGTTTCTGTATCGTGTGTGGTCACGAAAAAAAGTTAAATAGAGAACCTTCAAAGAGAGTTGAGAGAAAAAAAGAGAGTTAATGAGAGAAAAAAAAGACATTATTCAACTTACCGAAGATTATTCATACAGTATGGAAAAAGAGTGTCGACATATAGGTATATCTAGGTGATGAGGACACATTTTCATCATCTTAATTGTTTCAGATGAAATAAAATTTTTTTTTGGTAATTTTATTTTCAGTTAGGATATTCACAAATAATGTGTAATATTTCTTCAAAATAATTCATTACAATAATTTTCGATGACTTCACTAAGTTGTCCAGAAACTTAAAAAAAAAATTGTTTTGCAAGCAAATTAGAACATACGTTGTCTCCTTCAAAGTGAGTTTTCGCAAATGATATTGTGTTGAGATTTACATACACCACTTTACTAGAGTCTTGATATGAATAACACTACACAAAAAAACTGGAGAACAATACCAAATGGATATAATTCGGGTAAAACTCCAAACACAAGAGTATAACCTCTGAGAAAACATGCAAACAATGAAAATATGTCTGGTTTGAATTTTCGCCACTCTGGCGCTGGCATCTCATTTTGAATTCCCGATTGCTATCGAGATAACAAATTGGCGCAGCGAGAAATTGTATCCCATCCACATTTCTTGTTTTATTTTTTCGAATATACAACCTAGTGAACAATTACTATTTTTGATAGTTGTACCCATCAATTATCCTGGTAATCGCACTGATCGATTGTTAAATACCAAATAAATCAATAAATAAAAAATGAAAGCATGAAAATCAATGGAGAAATGCCTAACAAACAGGGTGGACAAAATTCTGCACGACCTCAGGCAGAAATTGATCCATACAAACTCAATGAATTATTCTCCATCGTTACTCAATATGATGGAAATCCAATTCTTCTTACAGCATCAAATACTGCTCACACAATGGAATAGACGACCAAAAAACATTCATTGTTTTGCACATGAAAAACAAACTTCGCGCAAGAGCAACCGAGTTAGTAAATTCTAGAAACCCATCAATATAGGACGAAATCAAGTATCTCTTAAAAACACATTTTCGTGATTCTATACTTCTTACTGCTTTGATCCAAAATTTGCAAAGAATACGTCAAATGCCGAGCGAGTCAGCCTTGACTTTCATTTCTCGTTTGCAATCATCCAATGCAGAAATGCAAGCCTCAATAAATGAACAATTATTGACTGCATAGTCACAACTCATAGGAACCATGACTTTGAACACACTCGTCACTGGACTTGAACCAAAAATAAGTCGAATTATTAGGCAGGAGATCCTTCTGATATCCTATCAGCAATTACTCGAGTCAGACGTGAACTCCAATTATCATACTTCGAGAATCAAAGATCCCAACCGAATCGAAATCCGAATCAAGCAGCACCCATTTGCAATACAAATCCAAACCCATCTATAACAAATTATTCATTTTGTGGTCGCATGGGACATTTGATAAATTAATGTCGCACTAGATAAAATTCCATCCAAAATAATCAGAATATCCAAGGAAGCCCACTACAAAAGATCAACCCAAGATCATTTCAACAACCTGGTCCAAGCCTGAGATTATCCCAATTGCAGATTCAATATCAACGAAAGCAATTTCAGCAAAATAGACATCCTATCATTAGACCAAACCCAGGTTTCAATAGTCCACCCAACAACTTCCAACAGGAATTCCAAATACAAGATATTGCCCAACTTCAAACCCAAATTCAGACTAACTTGGACAATTTCGATCCTACTCTGAACTTTCCAGAACAACAATTAATTTAAAACCACTTTTACCAGTTAACTCAAAAAACCTATACTACATCAACGATATTACCAATACTTTCGAAATACTTATAGATGCAGGTGCAGTACTCTCCATTTTCAAACCTAAAATTCGCGAGAAATATTACAGACATTTTCCTGCAAATATTGCAATTCAAAGTATTACCGACCAGAAAATAATAATCAATGAATCAACACTAATCCTTTTCAAACCTGATGACTCTCATATACTATACATCCACAATCTCGACGTGGAACACAATAACTGTATAGTGGATCTTGAGAATAAACAATTAGTTACGGACTTCAAAACTGTTCCACTTCTCAAGGTGATAGACGGGATCAATCAATAAGAAATAACTGAACCAAATCAAATTCCTTTGATTCGAAACTAGATTTCAATTGAGTTCCGCACTGAACGAGTCTCCGAATTGAAATGTAACCTGAAAAAAACTGGAGTTATACTGAGAGCTGAGGAAATCGAAAAAATTCGTTTGCCAAATGCCATCGGCAAAGTAAATGATAGGGGTGTTTTTTCACATCAATTATCAATGATAACGCAGTTCCAAAAATAATACATTTTTCAGAACTATCATTGGAATTCATAATTTTTCAGTCAATAATTTCAGCGAAGGAAATTCATACTACCCCGAACAAACAGACAGACATCAGATCATACGACAACATAGAAAATTATTATTGGATGAACAGTGACAAAACTTATTAATTATAAATACGAATATACTACGAGAATAGGAGCAATTCAGCCAATTGACAACTATATTACATCTCCAGAAACGATAACCGTTGAAAACTATCTAGGAAAAACTTCTTACCTCCAGAACACAGCAATATCCATATCCGGGAGTCGTCCAACAAAAGAAACGAGCCTGGACACAGTAGCGGCAAAATCCACTAGACAGAGACACCTCTAGGACTTGAGAAAAGCATAAGTAAACAGATCACAGGAACTTTTGTGAAAAAAAATAATCTGAGTGAACGTATTCAGGCAGACACTTATTTAAAGTCATTTTATTACACTTTTCACTGTTATTGAGCAGTATTTCTGGTTTTATTCGTATAATTTAATATAACCTACAATTATTATTTCTAAAGGTCATTTGATTTGCACATTAGCAAAGTACTTCACTTCTCACATACCACTGTTTTGACAAAAACACTACTCATAAGTTAATTTTAGCAGGATAGTTACATTCAAGTTTTTGATTCAATAAAAGAATAATTACTTGACTATTTTCTGCATTCATAACTCATCTGTTGATCACATAACAATCTGCCATTTTCATACAACTATATTTTTAACATTGACTGCAAGCAAAGCAACGAGATGGCACCACTGAATCCTGCTTTGAGATGGAGTAATATCATGTTTCCATAGGCGTACCGACTGAGCTATGATAAGGTGAAAGAATATAGGTGAAAGAGTATTTGAAAAAGAGTATGCAACAAAGCCGGATATTTTATAACTGTTAGATAGGTATTCCTTTTCAAAATTTTGAAATAAAAATAAATCAATTTATCAATTTTATCATAACAAATGGCAAATATTTTATTATAATAACTATTTGAGAAAAGAAGAACGAATAAAAATAAGAAAAAATCAAAATACTAGCAACTAATTAGCATCATATATATATATATATATATATATATATATATATATATATATATTTCGTTTCCTTTCGTTTCCTTCCGTTTCGTATCGTATCCTATCGTACATTATACACTTTCATTTTTTTTTTCATCACTCTTATATATATTCTTATACTTATTTTAATGTATTATATACTGTCATGTTTATTAATTCGACATTTATATATTTTATCGTATCATTGAAGATTAAGACATTTTTATATGAAATCTGTATTAATAATTATTAACATCATAAACGTACCAAAACCTACATATAACCTTAGTTACTCATAATACATTAGTTACCATAATTTAATACGTTAGTTACGAAAGCATAATACGTTAGATACCAAATAATATTAGAACTAGTTTTCATGAACATGTTAAACAATATTTTGATAGTTCTCAAATTTGATGGATTCACCTTTGCCTTTAGCGTTCACGATCATCAGAAAGTTACAAAACTGCCGATATTCTTTTTCATAATGGATTTTAGATTTGTCCGGAAGCAAGTTCAACCTTATAGTGTTGGCGGCAGCTAATATATCGTCAGGAATATCAAAATCTTGCATGATTTTAATGATGAGTTTTTGAAATGCCAAAATGAAATGACATAAAACCTTGTTGCTTTTATTTTCGCATCGCCGTGCCGTGTCAATGATACGATAAAGCTTTGAATGTAACTCGATTATTAGCGATTTAACACCGTTTCGGACATTGCGGGTGACTCGGCTGTCGCCTCGTCACCTAGCAATGTCCTCGACTATTATAAATCGCATAATAATCTCGTTATATTAATAGCTAGTATATGCTATATTATTTAACTCAATTGTCCATATATTTCTCTATCTTGAAACCAGTCTATATGTTTTGTGCCTATGTATATGCATACAGTGTGTCCGTAAAGTATGGAACAAATTCATTTTTAGGTAAACAGGTCATTTTAAGAAATAATCCTGAAACACGTCGATTTTTGATGTTAATTTACCGTATTTTAAAATAATAATCTAATATACAGGGTGAATTACGTTCGAGTAATGACGTCACCGTCATTTTTTTTAAATGGAACACCCCCATTTTGTCGCAATTTTCGGATTACTCTAGCTGAGCTGATTCCAAAAATGTATCACATGTTGATTCCAATTGGTACAGGGTGGACAAAAATACAATAGTTTTGTGTGTGCTCATAAAGTAACGCGTAACATTCTTTATTAGGTAAATCAACAATATTATCAAAAATACTTATTGTCTAGCGGCAATTGGTTTGAATGTAACACCCCGTAGTTTGCTACATGTTTAGAGTAATAAAAATGAGCTGTTTCCAAACATGTTTGGTACTTGTGGTCTAGCAGACAGAATATGACAAAAAATATTTCTTATCTATTTATAAAAAACATAGTAGTCTACTTTTTTGGGTAATGTCATTATTTGTTTAGTAATTTATTGATGTTCAGTGACAGTTTAGTACTACAATATTTTTGGTATTCGTGAATATTCGAATGATTGCTTAGATTCAATTGGAAGTAGAAATGGAGTTAAGTGTAAAACAAAGAATTGAAATACTTATGATGATTGGGTATGGAGACAGATCGCGAACTCAGATGGAAGTGTGCAATTTGTTTAATGATAAATATGCAGAAAGACCTATAACGCGTTCAACAGTCAGTAAGATTGAAACGAAATTTCGAGAAATTGGTAATGTTGAAAATGTACGCAAATCAGGTCTTCCCCCTGCAAATTCTGATACAGTATTATATATATATATATATATATATATATATATATATATTATAATTATATATATATATATATATATATATATATATATATATATATATAAACTTTGGATCTCAAGTAGATAAAATTGTATTCAAGTTGGAACATTCTCTATGGAGAATCATATCAAGAGGAAACCCAACAGCGAGATGTCAAAAACAATGTGAGGAAAATAATTAAATATAAAAATTATGAAAACAGAAAAATGTCAAATATGAATTTTAACCAAATTTGTACATATAATATGAGATCAATAATCATATATTGTAAGTAAAATCATTAGAATCAGTTAAAATAACGGATAGTCGGACAGAAAGTGGGAATAAACTTTAAAATTATTGAAAATAAACAAAATGTGTGTGTTGCCAAGAGGAAATATAACAAGCTTACGGGATGCAAAATTGATGCAGAAAATAAAACCGCGTACCAATTCTGGAACAAAAATTATAATAAAATACAAGAGAAAAACAAGCAAAACTATCCTCAAACGTTATACAACGAATTCAGATACGGATGGGAGTCCAGTCCATCCCATTGCCAGGAACACAAAGGAGGCTTGTGTCAGTGTAGCTGTACTTTTCCAGTGTGCACGAACATTTCTCAAGACAACACCACAAAGAAAGAAAATCAGGTATTCCAAAAGCAGAACTAACTGAAGTGCAACATATAAGGTCCAGACACTCACATTGGTTATTTGATCACTTGTGTCATTTCATTTGAACATTCAATGGTTTTTTTCATTCACACAGACTGATCATAACATTGAAACGTTCATTTCCAAGTATTCATCTCACATAAACAAGTTTCACCATTTCATATCATTGTTCTGAGTTACCTAAGTTGGATATCGCAGAGTAGGTCAAGTTTGAGGATTTATTTCAATGAAAACATCTATTTGACGATTTTTCTGCATTTTTTGTTCATCTATTGAACACCTAATCATAATCTTCCTACAAAATAGCACTTTTGTCATCAAGCAGCAACACGTTAGCATCACTGAATCCCGCCATGAGAATAGAGATGACTCATACTCCATAGGCGTACCGACTGTGCTGGGATAATGTAAAAAGAGAGTTGAAAAGGGGTAAGACAACATAGCCGGAGTTTCATTAATGTTATGATGGGTATATATTTTTCAGAAAAATCTATAAATACATAAAGAAATCAATAAAACAAATTCATCCTAAAACATATTTTATGATGGCTAATTGGTATTGAGAGAATAAAATGAGTAACAATATCAATCATTTTTATAATGACGATTAGCCAATAATAAATTTATCATTATATAAATATAATAAAGGGCGTCCAACGTGGAGAAAATAAGGAAATAACAGCTATAACAGCAACGTGGGGAGATAACACGTGGAGCAGAATTGCCAAAATAATAATTGGAAGCAAGTTTATGAAAATTGGAAAAAAAATTGTTTAAAATCGAATATATTTTGTTCGTTTCTGTTGTTCTGTTTTGTTGTTTCTAGCTCTATTTGCTCATTTTATTGAATATTTAATATTTCGTTGCAGAATATTATGATTTGTAACTGGTTTTTTATTATTATTGTTGTTCCTTGAAGCACTTTATGTATAATTTATTCAAAATTTCCTACAGCACTGTCGATACCATTTGGATTTTCGATAACTTCCAGGCGCAGTTCTCATTTGATAGTATTAATTTGAAATTTTCCCAGCCGGTAATGTTATCAGAATCAGAATCGACCTCAGATTTACTTTCAAAATTCGGGTTTTATGAATTATTTTTATATGGAGCGATATCTAATATATCTGACTTACTATGACTATAATAAGTAGGATGAATTAGATCCCCCATCAGATAATTAGACCCGTCCCAATGTCTACGTCATTGAGATCGATAACTCTGCTCCATGATACATTCTTCGAATAAGAATGGCCTGCCAGGATTGTGGAGGTATTTCGAGAGTATCATCAGATAACTTACTTATTCTAGGTGGATTATAAATTGAAAATAAACGCAGACAACTTCTTTTTATGTCAACTTCAATACCCATAGCCTCCGTATTATTCAATCTATTCGCAACCAAGTTGGCTTGTGCGAGTAACGTTTTACCCCAATGTATGTTCTTTTTATTGCGAATAAGGAGTGTATTTGATGAACTGTCAGAAAATAATTGAGTCTTTCAGATTTGTTTTTCAGTAAAGTTATTAAAAGGTTATGGGCCCAGACAAACTATATTGAATTCATTCGGTTCCAATGTCTGTCTGAAAAAAAGATGAGTTTGGAATTGTTCAATTCCATGGAGATAATTCCAGTACCTGCAAATTCAGAGTTGAAGCCATCCTACAAGTTTATGTTGTTTTCTAATGTTTAACCAACCAACCAGTTAATGAAGCAGCTCGAAATGATTCTGTTCATTAATCAGTGTGTGGCAGATTTTCATTTGAAGTATGCGAGGAAGGGTACGACAGCAAAAGAGAAATGGTTTGAATTGGTCATCCGAGAGACAAGACGTTTCAAACAGACTATTATTCCTCAAACAATTATTGACCATGAAATAAAATGGGGAGGAGTCAATGGATAGTCATATTGTCAAATTTGATGATACTTCTCGTAAAATCAAATCTGCTGGTGACAAGCTTGACGAAGAAACCTTATCATGTTTACCTGAATCATATTATATTGTCGTTACTGCCATCGGGACTTTATCGTCTGAAAAAATAACTCTTGATTTTGGATGAAGAGACGAAATGAAGGCATATCAGCTACCGGTCCTCGTTTGGGACTGATGAAGCTGCATTTGGTTCAAGAATACGTGGATGTTTATAGATTCGATGTTTCGACTGCAATCATATAGGTCACGGCCAATACAACTGCCCCAACAAGGAATTGAGAAAACATTTCCAGGAACGATATGATGCGAATATTTCAGAAGATTGTCAATACAGAGGTGACGACGTCAAAACTTTCCTGATGATGCTGAAGGTGTAGCTTCCATGGTGAACAATTCAAGCTCTACTTACAAATACAATCAACCTTCTCGATTCATCTGGTATGTTGACTGAAGATGAATGAGATTAATGTTGTAACCAGATTTAAAGCCCGGCTTGTGGCAAAGGGATATCTTCAGGAATATGGCTTGGACTTGGGCTCCAGTAGCTAATATGAACACCATAAGAGTACTTTCAGCGATTGGGAATGAATTACTTCTTCAGATGGATGTGAAAATAGCCTCTTTACACGGAGAACTGCATGAATATATTTTTATCAACCTGAAGGATATACTGGGAATCCAGATATGGTTTGTAAATTGAATAAATCGACTCAGGGTTTGAAGCCAGCACTATCAAAACGTAAATACCTCATCATAACGTAAATACCAAGGTTTTGATGAGGTATTGCTTGAAAATGAATTGAGAGATGTGAATCCGATGATTGTCTGAATATGAAATATACCAATAATCAGGTTCTATATTTGATTTTATTTATGATTATATTCTTATTGCTGGAAACTCCATTGCTGAAATGAACAAATTGAAAAACATGTTGAATGGAGTTTTTCGAATGAAAGATCTTGGGCAAATATATATTTTTCTGGGAATGAAAATCTGACAAAATATTGAGGGAGGTACTTTGAAAATAAATCAGGCTCATTATATCATGAAGATTCTAGCAAATTTTGTTATGAGTGATTGTAGCTCGGTGAGAACATTTTGGGACTCGCGACACTCATTTGAAGAGTGAGTGTACCCACATTCTACACACGCCGGCTATGTGAAACAGTTTTGCTATGAGGTCAGAATGCCACAGGTGTCCTTGGCTAACTTGCGACCCAGCCCTGACTCAGTGGTAAGGATTTATCTGATGACAAATATTCACTTTCGATGCCTAGCACCAAGTACTGGGGCCATTGGCTTGGAAGATCTAGCATAATTTTCCATACAAGAAAGAGAGAGATAATAGTCCCCATATCAATTCAAATAATCGATAGATTAAAGAGAAGTGGAAAACGTTTCTCCAATAATCTTGAGGGATGAACACAAATGGGGTTTCTCGTGGATTAGAATTCGTTAAAGCACAAACGGAGAATGCATGAAATAATCACTAAAGAAGAAGTTCCATTTCACACTATCACAATTCCTGAAGAGGGTGGTATTGAGGAGAGTTCCCCAAGAGTTCGGTAATGGTGATATTGGAAAATATCAAGAAGTTCAAGGTTTCGACTTACACTTAATTTCTCGTATGATTAAATATGATAGATCCCCCATGACAATGGTCCTAGTACTTTGTGCTAGTCATAAAAAGTCGATATTTGTCATCAGAGGAATCCCAGATATAACAGGCAAAACTCAACCTCAAAATGCAAGCATATATGTGGCTCAATGTCAACAATTTGGAAACTCACAGCGTGACTGTTTTGCACAGCCGGTGTGTGTAAATACACTCACTGTTCTTTTTAGTAACAAACTTCGTATGGGTATATTTCAGGAAGCTTCCAATGTATGTACAAGATATCTGGTATTTTCAACAGATTGTATATGAGTTCCAGAACTTTTTCTTGGGTACGTCGAGAACACTGTACGTTGGTCAGTGGTTATAGTTATTGTAGGTAGAAAACGGTAAGAAATTATTCTTGTCGAAACTAATTGGGATTAACTCAAATGTATACCATTGAAAATGAAAATTCCTTATTTTCCAAGACGGATGACTACAAATACCCATATAGAATGGACGGACTTTGGATTAAATCCAATGGATAAACGTGCAAAGTCCTACGAGGTTACTCCGCAATTCATTGTTGCGAAATGAATAAATATTCACCAATCCACTCGAGCTGACCACCGTTGACCGATTTTGGCATATTTGCTCCCCATCAGTGTACAGGGTCGGTCAAGCAGACAAATGAATGTCACAATTGAAACAACAAATATCCATACACTTCAGAGTGACCCGCTGGGATTTCATTAGCAGAATAGAATATAATATCAGTTGATGCCATCTCAACTCAACTACTGCAACTGAACATTACCACTTGAGCTTTCATCTACGATAAGCGACAGGAGTCTGTAGTAACATCTCAATAACCAGCTATTATTTCATCAAATATCAAAATGTCTATTCCTCAAAACAGCTGACTGAAAATACCTATACAATATGGTCGCATATCCATAAGAAATAACTACTTTTCTGGCTAATGACTCGACAGACGTTAGATTACATCCGATGCATAAACGTGCTAAGTCCTACAAGGTTACTTTGCAAATGTTTGTAGCGTCATGGATGAATATCAACCATTCCACTCCACTCAAGCTGACCACCTATAGACCTGTTTCGGGGTATTTGCCCTCATCAGTACAGGGTAGGTCGAGCAGACAAATGAATGCCTGCGTTTCTGATTGAAACAATTAATATCCATCCACTTCATAGTCTTTCGCTGGGATTTCATCCAGTAGTTGAGTTAAGATGGCGTCAGCTAATGGAGATGGAACTCACCCAGCGGAAGACTATGAAGAGGATGGATATCAATTGTTTCAATCGGGAACGTAGACATTCATTTGTCTGTTTGACCTACCCTGTACTGATTAGGGCTTAATGCCCCGAAACCGGTCCACAGGTGGTTGTTTGGTATTTATCCATTCCGCTACGAACATTTGCAAAGGAACCTTGTAGGACTTTGCGAGTTTATCCAACGGATGAAATACAGTGTCCGGCGAGGCATTAGCCAGGCAAGTAGTATTTTTATATTTCAGGTCAGCCCAACTACTCGATTAATAATATATAATAGAATCAGTGTTTTCTTTAATTCTTCACTGATGGCAAATTTGGTTGCTTGAAGAATCGCAAATAATTCTCCACTGCATATTGTGGGTAGTTTTGATCCCCTTGACTCAAGAATGCCGATGTTACCCCTTCATCCGACGTGAAAGAGTCTGTGCAAATGTGTCAGTGATCTTGATTTTCACTGAGTGGCGTGTAGAAGTGGTTGCAGAGCAACATTGGGGTAGCTTCAGACTTGTTGGAGTTGGTGGGATATAGATTACATGGAGTCAGGGGGATGAGCCAGGGAGGTGTGTCTAATATGTTTGTGGGCAGGGTTATAGGAAAGTTTATATCCAGGTCGGAGATATGTTCGTTGATACGGTGATGAAAGAAATATGTTATTCTCCTATGGTTTTCATATAGGTTATAGAAACGATTTGTAGAAATTTAATGGTATGTTGGATGATTACTGTCGGATGAAACTGTTGATGCATATCTCAAACTCAAGAATTGTCTTTCCAATGTAACTATAATAGGTTCATTTCCGGAATCTAGGATTCTCGGTATTCAACGGGCTTTATAAATATGCAAAATTGCAAGTCTGTAGGTTCGATAGTTCTTGAGTAATGGGTACTCGAAAGTGGTTTGAAATGGTGTTGGTAATATATACACTTCCATACCGCCATGTCTGGATAATATTTAGTATGTGTCTCTGTTTATAGTTCGGTGCACCTAAACCTCCATTAAAGCTCTGTTATTATTTTCCTATCAGAAAAAATTTGGATAATATGAAATACTTGGAATTTCGTTTATTCAGGTTCATTCTATGGATGGTCCCGGCCTTTTGTATTTGGAGGAGTCTATATAAAACAATATTTTAAAATATATTGAACGAACGAAACACAGTGTTTCCGGTCATTCAAACACAGGTTCACTAAAGAAAACCGTAAATATATACAATCAATAAATAAATGAATATACAATATGAAATATAAATAAATATAAAATACAAAATAGTCAAACTATCATCAGATTACAATAGTAATATAACGAGTGGAATGGACATTTTCGATATTTTTTGAGCAATATACCCGAATGCAATTTACTCGTGCTTTTTTCCTGTTGAAAATTTCACAAAACTTATGGATATATTTCATGCACAAATTTTTTTTATGAGAGAATTTCATGAATCAAAAATTATTTTTTTCGCATTCTCTCGTAAGTAAGTATAATTGTCAGTGTCACCATTCACCAGTGTCACCAATTTCAATAACCAGATATAAATAAGTTCAAATTTGTGGAGTTCATTTGAAGAATTGAAATATGAAAATTAGTTTCTGTTATTATTCTATTATTTAAAATATAATATGAGACACACTGTACTTAATTGAGTTAAGTTGATACTTTTGGGACACCCTGTACTGTGCAATTATCCGATAAACGTGCTCTAGTGCATGATTATCACGTAACTACATTCTGATTGGTTCAAATTAACAATTAAAATATGCCAGTTTATTGTAATGACAGATGAATGGAGTTCTCGTCATAAAATTCTTGTAGTACACAATACGACGGTCTTCTACACAGTAGATTTTTAATGTATTTTGCAACCCACAATATCTACATTAGAGTCTTTGACTCCAATTGACAACCGATTATACATATCAACTCCGTTATAAATAAACGAATCCTTGATCAGGCAGGACGGAGATAAGGGTATTTTCAAATTATTTCTAGTGTCTTGTGGAATAATGAGAAGAAATGATTTCGAATTTCAGAATATGTTTTCTCACAAGACAAACAGTTTTCAAAATGGAATGAGCTACAACAGTCAGTATCTTCATATCAATAAAAAGTTGCCTGCGTGAATCACGTAGTCCAATTTAACCAATATTTCTAATAGCCCTTTTCTGAATTTTGAGGATCGAGCCCAACAAATTCAAGCTTTACGCTCCTCAAAAAGGATTACCATACTTCAAATGAGATTCACTCAGAGCGTAGAAGGCTCTAAGCTTCCTAGCAATTACTCTGATTGCATAACATCCGGTAGACATTTTTCTATTTACTTGTTTTATGTGTATATCGAACTTCAGTTTCTTGTCAATATTCAAACCCAGAAATCTGGTATAATCTTTATTCTCAATTAAATTGATTTCCTGAGGTTACACCGTGAAGAATACATTCAGAAAATATCAGTTTCTGAGATATTAAATGATAAAAGGTTTGAACCACACCAAGATTCAACCATTTTCAAATTGCTACATATTTTCTCGTTAAGATCTTCAACGGTTTTACTCTTCCACGAAATTGTAGTATCATCTGAAAATAATATAAGTTTACCAAAAATTTTTGAGATTTGATAGATCATCAATGTATAATAAAAACCTAGTTGGACTTAGAACCGATCCTTGCGGCACACCCGAATTTATCTCATTGGTCCTTGAAATTTCATGGGTCTTCACTACTTGCCTACGTTTTGTGAGGTACAACTCGAACCAATCCAAAGTTACTCCTCTACATCCATAATGATTAAGCTTTCGCAAGAGTATTCTGTGATTCACACAGTCAAAAGCTTTCGTAAGGTCAAAGAACACTGCCGCGGCAATATCTTTTTCTATTTTGGAATAAAAATTGATAAGTATTGATGATTTTCTGTGAGCTAAGGAACTTATCGGGTCTCTTTTCGACAAGTTTTTCAATAATTTTTGCAATGGTAGGAATGAGGGAGATTGGTCTAGAATTTGAGGGATCATCTAGGTTTCCGCCCTTGTGTTATGGTATTACTATTTTCAATTTTTCAAAAGATGGAAATATACCATCACGTAACGATATATTTATCAGTGAGACTTGAGTATCCAGGCAACTCTTGGAAGGTTAACGAAAATTTGAATGGAAATGTCATCAGAGATAGTTGCTTTTTTGTTTTTCATTTCTTTTAGTACTTCCAACAATTCGACAATATTTGTGGATCTATAGTGTTCTCGATAAGTTTTTTGGCAATTGAACAGTAGAATTCATTCATTTCTTTTGCATTAATTGAAATTTCTGAATCATATTTTTTTTTAGGTTTATCCCTTAGGTCGTTTATAATGGACCATGTTTCTTTAATTTTGTTGCTTGATGTATCTATTCTATTCCTGAAATACCTTTTTTGCGAGTTCAAGCTCTATAGATTTTGCGGTATTTACTAGAGTATTATATATATATATATATATATATATATATATATATTATATAATATATAACAGTCGTTATATCTGAATTTATATATATGAAAATAAGGCTTGTTAGTGAATTTCCGTATATAATGTAAAGAGCGAAAATTATTCGATGACTTTTTAATTCCCTGTGTTATCAAGGGTTTCATGCGTTCATTTTGATTCTCTGCATGGGAAAGGACCTATTAAAAAAATCTATGAGTTGTTTATAGAAAGCCAGGAAGGGATCACTAAGAAGCATAATACTTTTCCAATCGAGATCAAGACATATTTGATGAAACCTCTCATAGTTTGTACTGTTATTGACTCATGTGATTCAACACAGTCATACATTTGCAGTTATTGTCAACGAATATGACTTGATACAAAAATGCGATACTTTGACTTATGTGCTTCTTCCAGGCCAATTTTATACTTTTCAACTGTGAAGTCATTAAAAGGCATCGAAAATTCGATGGCATTGTGATCAGAAAGTCCAGAAGAAATCACTAAGCACGAAACTTCTCCTGTAGCAAATTTGCTGCTGATGTAATTACTACAGGACGATGGGTATCGACTTACACGATTGTTTCAATCAACGTGCATAATTGAATTGAACGAGTTGATTATACTCGAAAGAGATTGTGTAACATTAGAATCGCTGTTCGAATAATTAATATTGAAATCAGCATACAATAGAATATTGCATTTGATCGGGAGGTATCGTATTTGTTAGTATCCGTATGATTTCCGGAATAAAACTATTGAAATTGGCTGTTTGTCCCCAAGCTATTGAGGCAAAAGTTATATACAGATTAATTTCAAAGCACTTTATTTTTCCAATTAAATCTACTCTCTCTATTTGGAAGAGGTTATAGCGTTATTAATCTTTTGTTCAACTCATCTTTTATAGTCAATAATATGTAGTCGTCAGGTCTCGGATTACACCAATATATTCTGCAGTGTTATTCCAAGCAAATTCTTCATTTGCACTTATCTTTGTATGGATCTCTTGAGGATCTACGCAGGTTTTTGGTGATATTTACTGAAATTTTTCAATTAAGGAACTAACTCTCTAGATTATTGACTGCTTCTTACAAGTAACTAACTGCTGAGTCTTGGCGAAAGGCATATGATATAAAAGCCATGTCATCGGCAAATGTTTTTTTTTTTTGTATTTATTGTGGTGGGAATATCGCTAGTATCGATATTGTACAGGGTAGGAGAGAGTACTGCACCCTGTGGTACTCCGGTTGAGATTTCTTTCGTTCCAGATACAGATCCCTCAACCCAAACCTGGAAAGTTTTACCCGTGATAAAATATGCAATGATTCTGATCAAGTGAAAAGCCTGAAGTTTGTGGAGTGAACATGCCAAACACGATCAAAGGCTTCTGATATGTCAATGAAAAGACATGAACATTAGGTTTCTCATTAAACTCTCAGATCGCGCCTTCCTCAAACCTCGGGGCCCATAGTTCAGTTGAGTGATGATTTCCAAATGCAGATTGAAAGACTGGTAGAACGTTTAGGTCTTCGATATTTTTCTCTTATCTTTGAGGTTTGCCCTTTTTCAATATTTCCGACGTTGCATAGGTAATTCAATGAGCGGTAGTTCTAAGTATAGATTTCGTGATGACGGGATGCCCCTATTTCTTTGAGAATTATATCAAACATTATTGATCACGTTTTTTAATAATTCAATATATTTCTCTCACAGTTATTTTTTTATTTCGATCAAAATTGTGTCTTTTCCCAGTACTTTTTTATCAATTCTCTTGATATAACCTTTAATTTTCCCTATAGAGACCGGACAAATGATCTGCGATAGCTCCAGCCTTCTCAACAGTGCTACGGCAGACTCCGCCTGCTCCATGTATAGGAGGCATATTGGTATTTCTGCTTCTGAACCATCTAACAGGCTTCCACGTTTAATTGGGGTCATTTGTTCTGAACCTTTTGGGGAATATTCTCATCTTTCATTTCTGATTTTTCAAATTAATTCTCTTCCTTGCTGATTGAGATTGTTGTAGTGAATTTCGTTGTTTCTAGATGCAGTTGATTGAAATTATCTCCTAGTTCTATTTGTTATTTCATCGAATCTTCAAAAAAAAATTGGAGTATGTTCAACGCACTCCATGTATAGTTTAATCGAAATCTGCTAGAGCACCGTCAGTTGGAGTTCCGATAATCTCCGGGTGCAGTTCTCGTTTGATAGTATCAATTTGAAATTTTCTCAGTCGGTGATGTTATGGAAGCTGTCCACTTAGGCGGTTTGTTCATAACCTAGCCCTACTATGATAATAATGAATAGTATGAACTGGGATCCCTATCGTATGATTATATCCGTCGCAATGTCAACGCAATTTTGCTCCATCTTGATTGATAACTATGTTCCATGATACGTGCTTTGAATAACAATCGTCCACCAGGATTGTGGGGGTATCAACTTCGCTAAAGAGCATTTCGAGAGTATCATCAAATGATATACTTCTCGATGGATTATAAATTGAAAATAAACGCAGACAATTTCTCTGGGTGTCAACTTCAACACCCACAGCCTCCGTATTATGCAACCCGTTCGCAACTAAGTTAGCTTATGCGAAAGATAAATTATATTTTACTGCAATAGCAACGCATTTCCCCTGTCACTGATCTATCCTAAAAATATTTTAATTTGTAATGCTTACGTGCTCATTCTCAAGATGTGTTCATTGTAGAAATATGACATCGATGATGTATTCTGACAGAAAATTTTCTAGTTCTTTTGAATGAGCCCATTAGCATTCCAAGTCACCATATTCCTGATGATTTTATTGCGAAAGTTGAAGATGTTGAGGCTAACAATTTGGCAGCCTGGGGCGATGCTTCAATTAATCAATCAATTCTTCAATGATATATGATTCTACATTTGTATTTGATTCATTCGCTGCATAAACACAAATGATGCCTGTTTTGATTGCAGTGGCTTCGGCAGGCCGCCTATTTGTATCTCCATTTTGATTCTAGGTATTGTTATTCATATCACTTGTTTTACCCTACGACTTTGAAAAAGAAATGCAGCCTCTATAATTAGCTGTGTGCGTACCGGTGCAAATACCATATCTAGCTGGGGTATTTTAGGCCTTGCGGCTATGCGAAACAGTTCCGCTATGGCAGCAAGCCAAAGATGTCCTTGGCTTCTGCGATTTAGCCCTGACTATCACATTGAGGATATCCCTGATGACAAATATTGACTTTCGATGCCTAGCATCAAGTACTATAGTCATTGGCATGGAGAATTTCCAATTATTCATACGAGAAAAAGGAAGACAATAATTCCCATATAAATTCAAATAGTGATTAAATTGAAAACAAATGAAAATGTTCCTCCAATTATCTCGGGGGAAAAATTCAAATGGGGTTTCTCAAGATATTATATGGAGGCTGGTGGAATTCAATTCGTTGAGGTGTGAATCGCAATGGACAATTCGTTAACAATGAACGAATTTTATCAGTAATTGAAATGAAATTTGCTACAGATATGGATGAATGACCCATATATGTCATGTTATCCGTGGCAACTCCAAAAACTGAATAAGTACTGTCAAACAAAATCTGAAACCTAAACTTGTTTGAGGTTATCAAGGGATATATTCTAGAATTGATTTTGGAATTATGAATCAGCTAATGACATCACTCAGATTATCAAGAATGCATCGAACCAAAAAAAAGTTAGAAAAAGCATTTTATTTCCAAGTTTTTAATCAACAATTGATACGGTGTATAGGTACGCGATTCAGTGCGTTTCGGTACATTTTATGGCGGACTTAGTTCAGCTACCGACTGGAAGAAGGCGATTTTACTATAGTCGAAAACCCGAATGAAATTGGAAAGCCAAGTGTAATAGACGAATATCGTTGGAGAAATATGATACTTGGCGTTACCAAAACTTCATCTCGTCATTGATATTTTCTTAACTCCTTCATCACAAGCTTCTATTCAATTTGTAATTTTCGTATGCATGTTGTCCGTTTCAAAATTTGCAAGTGGATTTTGTGGGGGTTTTAGTGGTCGGACGTTATGAATTTATTGTGAAAATTCATAAATTCAAGATGGAGCTTCCAAGATGTAGGACGAGTTCTGTCATTATGGACCGTATGTCGGGGTTTGGAGATTATGGATTAATTCGAAGATTATTGATTTTTTGTCAAAATTCATAAATTCCTTTTAAAATTGATATATGGGGTTTCCAATCGGACGTTTGAAATTATTGTAAAAATTCATAAACCAAGATGATGGCTCCAAGATGGAGGACAGGTTTTGTCATTATGGACCGTTTCTATTCAAAATTGGTATGTCAGGGTTTTTGGGATGGTATATTATGAATTCACGAAGATTATTGTTTTTTTTTTCAAAATTCATTAATTCAAGATGGCGGACGAGTTTTGTTATAACGATCCGATTCTATTCAAAATTGGTATATGGGGGTTTACAGGGTCGGATGTCATGAATTTATTGTCGAAATTCATAAGTTCAAGATGGTGAACGCGTTTTGTGATTATGGACCGTTTCTATTCAAAATTGGTATGTCGGGGTTTTGGAGATCGAAGATTATGAATTCAGTCGAAGATTATTGAATTTTTGTCAAAATTCATGAATTGAAGATGGTAGCTCCAGGATGGTGGACGAGTTAATCTTCAGATGATTTCCTCGTTGGAGAAAACTTACAGGAAAGAGGTCTCATATTTAAAATACTTCAACAAAAATGCATAGATAAAGAAATACAAACTGAAAATCACAAAATAAAATAATTATTAAAAAACCTTTTTGAAGACAAGCTTTCATTCGAATGGCCTAAAAAGTAAAAAATAATTGTTTTGGATGTGTGACGTAGGTTATCAAAAACTCGTTGGATAAGAACAGCATTGAAAACATTGCGAGGTACTACAAACATTGCGTTGCAAGGTTTTGAATCTGTTACAGAATTACTTACACAAATAGAAGAATTTTTGAATTTTTTTTTCAATGCATTTCAATAAAAGCTTTCACTTTTTTCAAATCATATTCGAAAAATCACCGCAAATGTCGACAAAAAAATCTTCAGCTCCAAATCTTAAACTCCCAGATAACAATTTTTTATACTTCTTCACAGAAAATACCAATTATGAATAGAATCAGACTATAAATCCTAAAGCTCATCCGCCATTTCGACAGATATCTGATTGTTGTTTACTGGTACATTTTAAGGAAAGAACCGCAATCAGAGAATAATCAAATTCGGATGACATGTTGTAAATATGGGTTTTTTCAAAGCGCTGAAAAAAAATGGAACCGACAAAATTCCTAGTATTTTGTAATTTTGAAGTAGGCAATTTTACTGCAACGGTCAATAGGAGAAACATTATAAGGGCATTGGAAACAGTCATACATTCATTCCACTTGTCATAAGTGGCACACATAGTCTGATCAAGATGTGCCTTTTTTCGAATTCGAGTTCTCGTTCACCGAAAATCATGATAAAGTTCGATTCGTAATTGTATCTGAGAACTTTCTGTGAAAATTGAAGTCCCGCTTGTGAAAATTGCGGAAGTTATAAAAAAATTATAAAAAAACCCTATTTTTTTCTTTGCAAATATCTCAAAAACTATTGCCGATATCTGAAAATCGAATAGAATGTTCTTGAATTGGAGTAAATTTCCCGAAGAAGTCGCACGTCCCAGAATTCTACCACCAATATTCATGATTTTATTTTAATTGAGAGGTGAAAATAGGGCTGGAAACGGGTGATGTGGCTTCCGCTCGCACCGCACAATTCGTTCACTTGAACAAAACTAAAATTGTAAGCCATTGAATATGAATATTGAGGAACGAAAAAAATTCATGTACCATTCGGATATGTGAATAAATAATAATCCGTCGAAAAAAGCATTATTCCGCACTTTTTGTATCAGTTGTGCTTTTGTTAATTAAGTTATTTTTACAAGTTGGATCTGCTGCTCACAAGGTCAAACAATGAAATTTTCTATTTTAGTGCATTTGTATAAAAGCTTGTCTTGATTCCATTTCTCATTCATTTTTATTCAATTATTTTGAATTATTCATGAAATCCGTCACCTTTCTGACAAAAATTGATAACCTCCGACCCTTAAAGAACAAAAACCAATTTTGAATGAAATCGGGTAATAACAAAACACGTCGCCATCTTAGAGCCGCTATCTGATATTCATGAATTGTGACGATAACATCATGATGTCCGACCCCAAAAACCCCCACACACTAATTTTGAATGGAATCGGGCTATAATCACAGTGGCTTGCGTTAATTTGCCGATTGCACACGGCAATGCAAGTACAAATGACGATAGTTTATGTGTGGAGTGTTTGATTAGGTATTTTGTGAGTTCAATCATTCAATGAACATTAAGGTAAATGTATAGGCGACGTGCTCATGTTCCCTGAAAATACCTGTTTGACATTTCTTACTTGTTTTTTCCTCCTGAACACGTTTCTCCTTCTTCAAGAGGTCCGTTTTTTACCAGCTCTAACTACAAACACCAAATCACTCATTTTCGATAAAACTTAGCCCAAAATAAAATCGGTTTCATCGAAATAATACTCCTTCTTCAACAGTTACAAATAACCTAACGTCTCATATTTGACAGATGCTATTCAGTAAATTTCACCATTCTACTTGTTGGCAATAACAAAAAAAACAAATTCAAATTTGAGCAACAATCTCCCCTTCATTCATATTCGCAATTGTTTATGAGCACCATTATTGGATTATATATTATTGAATTTTCCAATAATCGGCCCGTTTATCTCTTTCTTTATTATCTACTTCTGGATAGTTTACAATTTTGAAGGATAAACTATCATTTCCAAAAAATCCTGTGATTCTTTTCTATTTGTTAGAGGTTTCATTTCGAAGATAGCACGTGATTTTTTTTTATCGGGAGATATACCATTTTCACCGCATTCGTGAACACGAAATTCAAATATTGTTAGACAAAATTTGGACTTCTCTTGACTCAATGTCAAACAACTTCCTTTCATGCGATAGAGAGATTTTTTCAGATTTTTATTATGTTCCTCAAATTGTTTTACCCAAAAAAAGTGTATATCATCATTACACCGCCAATATCGTCTGATATTTCATTAATAAAACGTTGAAAGTCTTTTGGAGCTAGATATATTCCATATGGCATACACAAATATAGGTACCTTCTGAAACTGGGTTTTATGGTACATGGGAACTTTCAAATAATCTTGAGTAAGAAGTTATTATTATGCACGTTTGATGTATTTATTTGAATTCCTTGGATACATACAGATACGAAGGCCACCATTGGGCTTCGGTACAACAACAATAGGCTGAACCCAAACCATCGGTTCTGTAACACCAAATATAATATTATCGTTAAACGATTGTTTCAATTTTCCTGCAGTGTTATGTGAATTTTTCGAGAAGGATTTACAGCGGCAATTGCATTATCCATTGGAGTGATTGTGCACTATTTGTTTACTTTTCCGAAATCATTGAATACGAAGATAAAATCGAAGAGTTTTCCATCAAAGTATTAACACCAATGTTCAGTTCTCAATATTCATATGACTTCCCTTGTCAATTTTCAGTTGTAATATCACAAGAGAGTGTGGAAATAATTCGACATATTTTCAAAAACTTGTTGCCAGGCAATAGACACGAGAGCCCGACAGGTTCGAATGGCTATTGCCAAATGGCAACAAGTTTGAGAACGGAATCTGAAGAATTATTTTCTACTTTATCGAACTCTCGTGTGGTTGTACATAAATTATTTTTTGATGTTACGATCATAAACACATTTCCTCGCACAATGATACAATGTAAACACTTTTCATGCGAATTGATGACATACACAAATCAAAAATATAGGTTGTCAAAGAATAAAAATAAAATACCTAAAATTTTTCCCACGGCTATTTTCTAGGTAGAATATTCCCACTATAATGTTTTGATTGGCTGAAACTAAGATGCCTTAAAACCCTGGTGTATTCACTGATTCGATTTTGTTTAGAATTTTTGGGGGACAATAAATGAAAAACGTTAAATTCTGCTTAGAACTTCATTAGTAGATGGCGCGGTTAAGGAATGTTTGTTGTTTGTGTCACGCAAAATGTCAAATTTCAAACCTATGAAATTTTCTTTTTCTGTCAAACTTACTTCATGCAAAAAATTGTGAATTGATCGTTTACAAAGATTATAGTGCTACGAACAAGATCCCGCTCAGAACAGTTGGCGCGAAAATGAGATGAAATCCTCGAAACTTACATCTGTCTGTCAAAAATCAGATTTTTCTTGAGGTCTACCTGGCGATTTTTTCAAAGTGATTTCTACTCATATGGCCTTTTTTGGATCATAGAAACTTCCACGAAGGAATGAGAAAAGGTAGGAGAGTGGACTGATGTCTCTAGATGATGAATTAACTTGAAAATTGAGGGGATTGGAAAATGTCCCCGATGACATTGTTCCATTAAACTTTCCGATACAAACTATTACCAAGCCATTCACTGCCCATCTCTGCCGGACTATTACCTCTCTAACAACCTTCTGACAGGAACAAAATCAGAGAGTTCATTGTAGATATCATAAAATGTGTTGATGAACTTGAGAAATCGATGAATCCTGGTGTGCGACAGTCTAGGTTGCTTCCAGCTATCTTAGAATGACTTCGCCGGAAAAGGTGAGCTCTACTAACAAAGATGAGGGGAGAAAAAATAATATAAATGCTTTTATTTTATTTTTCAGTAACACCCCGCATGAGATAATCGGAGAAGGAGATCGATCTAAACCAAGCAGTTGTTCGGCAGAACAAATCCCACTCCCAAGATCGATAAGGCTAATGGCTATGATTAGGATGATTATCACTTCTTAATAAACACATGAATTTCAAAAGTAAGCGTGGACTTTTCATTCTATGGAAATATATTGATTTTGGCTAGTGAATTCCTAATTGTCCCAGAGGGTCCCATAGCTCTTTGGAAGAAAATATCCACTATATTTAGAATTTTCCAATACTTTTAGTCAGAAGACTGTCATCTCATGGGAAAAATTGTATACAAAATATATATAATATAAAGAATAAATATAAAAGTAATAATAAAATTATTTGACTTGCTAGTTACTAGATACATTACAATCACAAGTTGAAAAAAAATATTCCAATGGGCAAAGGTTCAGAGAAGATTCAAATTAATTTATACATATAAGAGTTATTTTACTAGTAGTGGAATAATATTAGATTTTAGCTTCAGAAAGTTAGGGGACTGCGGGAACTTTTTACTGTACATTAGTGATGATGTAAGGAACAACATATAAAAAGTTACCAACCGTAAAGTATGTCCTTAATTAATTATTCAACAAATAAGTTGCCAAATTACATTGTATATTGAATATTAAGAAAAAAATGAATAAATAATGGTGCCACTCGCAAAAAAGTAAAAATTCACATAAAAAAGGTAGATGGAATTCTTCTTTAAAATAAAAACTGTAAGCTGCAGAATTTTTTCACTAACGTGCGAAAAAAATGTGAGGCGGCGACTCTGAAGTGCAGCGCTGGAGGAGCACGTCGCCACGAGCGCTCTACACTAAATTTGTTATAAATTTTGATCTAATTGATTAGATTAGGATAACAAAAATGTTACTGAAAGAAGAAATATGCAGCTAACGAGAAGTCATGTTGATAAAAGTGAAAAAAATATGTATAGGAATAGTACGTAAATGAAATTACGTCATAGCAGAATCCTCTCTAATGACAAATTTTTTTTATTTTCAAGATAAACATCTGAAATTTTCACAGATTACTCTCAACATGACAATTTATTTCGAAAAATACAGAGCTCAAAATATTGAATAGTTTAAAAAATTACAAATTTGAATTATGAGGCCATGCTTCAAAACTCTAGTTCAAAATGTGATATTGAAACTCTTATATATGGGATATAACGAAATTTGTTGAGTGGAGGCCACATTTTTCAACCGAATGAAACAAAAATACTTCTCATGAATACCTCGGCTAATTTCGAAAATGGTCCAATAGTCTCAAAATGGCAGCTGTTGAAAAACTTCGCAATATTTCATTTCCATACCCAATATCGACCCACTATGAGTCGTTTGATAGAGCTTCACTATCTCACAAATTTTACCCGATTTTTTTTTGTCTTAGATGTACACATAAATAACAAATATGTAGCTGTAAATTATCATTCATGAAATCTACCTTTACAACTCGCCCCGCCATCGTTTTTTCAATGTCATATTCTGGTTCAGCGACCTCAAAAACCCCTATAGCATCAATTTGGGTAAAATTTTCCTAACAAAATTGTTTTTCATTGAAGAAGAATATAAGTTTATAACTTTTTTCTGCAAGCAATTTTTAAGTAATATCAGAAGGTTTTAGGAAAATCCATGGAATCCTCCAGGATTCCAAAATAATGCATGATTTTAAGCTATTTTTACTCCGCTATATGAAGGTAATTTGAGTTCTTGCGATGAGATAGTCGTGTTGTCTGCCAAAATAGTGAAAACCTCTTGATTTGTCAAAAAGCTGAGAGGTTCTTTCACTCAGATAGGATTTGAACCAATTGAAGCTTCGTCCTCTGAAGCTGTAGATATGAAGCTTACGTAACAGTCAAAAGCTTCAGATATGTCGCAAAACACTTCCTTCAGACAAGAATATAGATTTTTCAGAAAGCGAAAGAGATAGCATCTCCCGTACTTTTATTGGTTTGAAAGCTCAATCAAGTAATTGAATGTAATTCACAGCACTTCATAAAATCATTATCCGCTCCATCATAAGATTTTTTTCACGAGCAAACAGGGACAGAAATACATAAGTACCAACTCGGTGGAGCTGTATCAATAGAAAATTAACCATACAAAATAAATTGGTACGGTTCATAATTAGAATTATTTCGGAACCCCCTCGAAAATTCTATATAACACTCAGGGTTATTATATATATGATACTGACAATATATTATAACCCTGATAACACTGACATAAGTACATGGAATAGTTTGTTCTAAAATATGTTACATCGATCGATCAACCTCAAAACATTTCACAACAAATTGGCATAACCTTAAAGGCGACAAAAGCACAATCACAGAACGAATCAGAGACACAAACCACAAAAACACCCTGTGTGGTATTTAATTGCAGTTCACTGAATTATGACAAGAAACGACGTCGGCGCCATCTGAAACTCTAGATAACTCCCTTTATCAAGTGGGCTGGTGTCCCCCAGTTTGTCCCAATATTTTACAGGTATAAGTGAATACACCATGTTTTTAGACATCTTAGCTGAAACGTACATGAACGATTTGAATTTGAATAATCCGGCCGCAAAGCGGGAGGATAATTCTGTCAAACTAACACTATTTGTAATTATGCAGGGAGTTTGATATGTATAACCGTATTCATTTTGAAGTCCGTATTGTATTCGAAACGATTATTTTTTGAGTAAATTAAGTAAATATAAACAATTCATTAATTTAAATACAACTTGATACAATGAAAATTACAATTATTATATACTAGTTTTTTTTTAACTGAGTTATTTTCTGCATTGGAAACGTGGCTTCTGCTCATTGAAGTGCTGAAAATACCGATGGTGTTATTACTTGAACCTGTAGCGTTTTTAGAATTGGATCTCATATTATTCATTATGTTCTGTTGATGTTGTTAATCTTACTGTAGGTAGGGTTTGATATAATTGTTATCACCATGTCCTGTTATTTTGATAAGTTCTTGTTTCGATACACCTGCTTTTGCCAATTGTAAAACAGCAGTGGCTCGGAGAGAATAATTTGAAAATGTTTTGTTTGTCATATTTAAATTTGCCAATTCTGCAGACTCTTTGGTCTATTTACTAATTTTATGCACTCCAATTGGCATATTTTTTTAGCAGCCCAGGGTTTTTTGTTTTCTCCAGTTAGGATTTACTGTCAGAAATAACCTATCTGTTTTAATATCGATGTTTTTGCTTCTTTTCAACATTAGTTTATCTAGAAGTCTCACTGGACAACGACTTACTTCATTATGGTTGGATCCAAGCCATTTATTATGAGCACGGTTTTGCTCCTCCCTGTATGGTTTTGGTAAAAATAGGATCATATTGTATTCTACCAGTTGGAGTATCATGATTTCCAGTTTTTTTTTGAAAATAATGAGTCAAGCATGACGCTTCTTCTTCATTTTCCCTCCACGCAAGTACTACAGAATAGTATTGAAATGGAGCTCTGCACACAGCACAATTGTCCAATTTCATCAAGCATTCCCCACAGCAGGCCAAGTGTTCACACGGCATGATAACCACGTTCATGTCCTTTTCCAAACATAATTTGCACGACGTTGATGAGGATGGCGATGTCTCTTTGTGGACGCTGCTGCTGCTGTTCGTGGGTGTGTTCGTTGTTACCTCGTCTCTAGGTAAAAGACAGTCTACGAGCATACGTCTCCTCAGAGTGGCAGCGTCTTCTTCTGTGAAAAAACCACAATGTGGACTCCAACTGAAGTGATCAAGTTGAGCAACATCTTCCAACTGCCTCTGAATCCTTCAACTCGACATTTCGGACACACAATAATGTCTTCTCTCTGATAATAAATGAACCCAGCTGTGACCAATCATGCATCACCATGTCGAATAAGAGTCAAACTTCGAATGACGGAGCAGGTCTGTTCAAACACCCAACTGTCACAGACTATTAACAGCTACCATCTTGGGTGACATTTGACAGTTCTGACACCTATGACAGTTTTTGAATTCTATGTGACAGTGCTGCCATCTATGAAAATGTGTTAGACCAAGCCGTGACGTCAGCCTCAGCCATGTTGTATAAGGTGTGTGACGTAACCGCCACTTTGATTATTGAATGAAAAACGACTGTCACTTCGATTATTTTTCAAAACTTAACTTTTTTCCTTTTTTATTGAATTTTTGATATTTATTTCGAAGGGAACCCAACTCCACCTGAAAGAGAGAGGGAAAGGTATAAGTAAAAAGATAGAAACACTGTAATATATATATATATACATCTATTCAAGACATAAATCATTCACAACTTTGATTCCATAATAGGGAAGGTATTCTCTCGATACATTAGCCATCATATCATTTGATGAAAGTTCACATAGTTTTTGGAGAATTTCCAATCTCCCGAAACATACTTGCGGTTGCTTGAAGAAAAATTTATTTATAACCTCAATTATATTATGATAATGAACTCAAAATTTTATATTCTCCAACATGGCCACTCGATTGGACACCAAGCTTCGGTGGACTCATCAGCTGTTCGGCTCCGTCCTGGTCGAGAATGAAGTTCACTCCGTGTTTTTCAACTCGAACATATTTGCAATCTTCCCAAACTGTTTGCATAATTTTGCAATTGTCTCCACACAAGTATTCCACATCGTCGTTTTGATCAGGGGGATATCGGAGAAAGGGGCTCCAAAAAAATTCATCCAAAAGGGTTTTCAATTGTACGGTGAACAGGCTCCATTCCTCGGTGCTGAACGATATTTTCGTGGACTGGTACAACTGACTTAGAAATATGGCTACGCCAAAATTTCTCGCGACAATCCAATTCTCAGCACATAGCCAGTCATGGGAAAGGGGGTTTCCAATAGGTAGTGGTTCTCCAATTTTGCTCCATTTCGAAACTCTCCAACATGTCATCGAGCTGCTGATTATAATTTTCAGGTGATAGCGGTGAAATGGGGCTGGCGTACGTTATGGTCGCTCGATCAATAACCACTGTCTTGACTCATGGTGAAGATGATAACGACTGTTGACTGACGCCGTCTCGTTGCCGCCAAATGTATAAATATCGTTTCCCCCACTACTACCACCCACGCCAGACATGTCACAGCTTGTCGCCGCCGCCACCGATCCTAAACTATTGCATCATCCTCTATCCAACTGTTGTGTGTGTTATCAAAACCGAGCCATTTAACGTACATTTCCTTTCCTCGTCTTTTCAATACTTTTTACACGAGATAGATGTCGTGATTCATGGTTTTTTGTAATTCTTGTTCGTAGAAGGCCCCCTTATTGGATGTACCGTATATATCTTCAAGCATATACATATTTGGATAACCTATTTGAACACGAACGATTCCGAATTCCGTCGTCCGATTGGGCGTATAACCTTTTTGAAGAATATGCTTCGCCTTGGAAATGCGAACAATGTCTCATACTTCGAATTTTCGCGGTTCAACGCATTTTTCCCAACGATTCGCTCGGAAAATTCGTTGTAGGATACGCTTCTCGTTCTGTTTGTTCACCTCAATCGGTTTTAATTTAATTTTTGTATGTTCGGTGTCATTGTAGTTTTTCGTGATATCCGGCAGTATGTCTTTCCATCTGTATGTACCGTTCAAACTGAAGTATTTGTACAATTAGGACTTCAACGTTTTGATTACACGCTTGGCTCTGGCGACTTTCGTCACCGTAAACGTATTGTAGTGATTGATTTCGCGTTCTTCCAATAAACTTTGGCATTGTGAAATTCCGTACCTAGATCGGTTTGTAGATTTTTCGGACACCATTTCGTATAATCCAATATATCATTGGAAGTTTTGGTTATTTTCTCTCCCGTTTTGGATTTTAGCGGACGACTCCACAAAATTTGGAAAAACAGTCAATGACGACCATAATTAGTTCAAAATCTTCATCTTCTGAGGAAAACATTCATTTCGGCCAAGTCCATTTGCTCTAGATCGTCCAAGGCTTTAATTATCGTAGGTCGTCGAAGATAATTTTTTCAATCCGGTTTATGGAGTTCTGCAACGACTTGAGCTTTCGACATATTCAACGAGAATGTTCGATATCGTACGAATACATTGTTTATAGTCTTCCTCCAATTTCAAGCGGGTGCTTGGACAACCCCGACATTTTAACCTCCAAAAGATGCATTCGATCCGAATCGAGTTTCATATCGGAAGCCATTTTTTCGATGGTGTCCGATGTTGCCGTGTCTTGTACAGATATGGGAGTCAAAATTCCTTTAGAGGGTTTACGAAGTGTTTTTTCCGTTTGCACAATTGTATCGTTCATGGATTTTAGCGAGGTTTCAGCTGATGTGGCAACGTCGCGTTGCAGTTGGGACTTTAATTCAGACCCAGTGATGCCCACGTATTTTTTGGTAGCCGCATCACTATATGGGATCTTTTGAATTACATATTCCCAAGTTATCCCTGTCGATATCGCCTTCAGGAGTGTGTGGTAGAGAGGGAGTACGAGACAACAATGGAAGTCTTCTCGTACGCCTCCAACCACCACCACCAACCAAACGGAGTTTTTTTGGTACCTGTCATTGTTCAAGTCAAAGTCCTTGACTATGACAAGGGCATCGTATTGGCTTTGAGACCAACATTGCGAACATAACTTTTTGAATTGTTCGAAAGTCATGTCGGGGGAAATGTGTTCATCGAAAACGTGTCGCAAGTGGATTTGGTCGTGTTTGAAGAGCGCAATCACATTACAATTGTCACGTATCAGATGTTTGGGTACAGTCGAATAAGTCTGACAGAGATAGATGGCATCTATGTGTTTGTGTCTGCACATTGAGGAATGATCGCGAATTTTCTGTTGTCCATCGCAGGCCACATAGTCAAAGATGAATATAGAGTGAGATCGGGCATCTTCCATAAATACAATTCATCTTTGTCTCTGTATGGGAAATAGCCAACGTCTTTCACACCGCTCAGTGCTTCTTCGATGAATTGATACTTAAGCTGATACAAGGATTTCGAATAAACGTGAATATTTGCGAATTTGGGGCCGTTGTCATTCGCCAACAACAACAGCATAAGGTTCATTTTCCCTGATCCGCTAGGACTACAAATAACAGTTCGGAAGGAATTTGGCAATGGGCTGCCATGTTTACTTCTCCCTCCATCGCCGCCGCCGCCTCTATGCCCCACTTTGTAAATATCAAAGTTCTCGATGGAAAGCGTGTGCTCTTGCTGAACGATCTCCATGTTCTGATCGCAATCTGGTGATCGTTATTTATCTTTACTTGGTGGCTGCCCTTTTCAGTCATTTGCCCTTCTTCAGACTCCATTTCCTCTTGTGTATTTCAATGACTTGCTTGGGTTAATTTTTTCATTGTATCTTCTGTGCGCATTGGTGAGTATCAAAATAGTTTTATAGTTGAGTATATCCAGTTCTGTGAACTTTATGGATTGCTTCTTGGTTAGGAGTTCCTCCAAACCTTCTGGAAGTTCAAAAGTTTCTCTGCCAAATTTCAATGATCCACCTTCGGTTACTACAGGCTCCGTGCCCATGAATAATCCCAATCCGTTCAGATGGATGCCATAACAGTCGGTATCAGGAAGCGGCAGGGACATATTCATTAACACGTTCTAGTTTCCCCACACAACCCGACGGTCCAGTTGCTCAACACAACCAACTCGTTTTAGTTGCCCAACACAACACAACGTTCTAGTTGCCCAACACAACCAACATGTTCTTGTTACCCAACACGATCCAATCACCCCACAAACACTTTTATATTCCTTCATGCATATGAAATATGAGCATACACCACCACCTCATCGAACTCCAGCTGGAATCTATATAACTAGTTATGTCATCGCTGTGACGTCAGTCTTCATATTGGTGAACGAGGGTGAAAGTGTGCTCAACACTCTGATAAATGAGCTCCCGTTTGAAGCTCATCTCCTAGGTGGACGTTAGTTTCATATACCTATTTTATTTCGGTACCATCGAATGCTTTTTTTTTTATTTTGGTGCTCGCGAATGCATATAATAATAATTATTATTATTACAGCTGAAACAAGGCTGCAAGAACGGTTGACACGAGGCGATCCTGGCATCAATCCATTGGACGTTGTTTGCAAACATCACGACATTGTTTATTCGCAGAGCAAATCGCTCGAAGATAGACACAAGGTGGTAAAGTGTTCAAAGACAGAGCTTGGGAACGAGTCAAAGCCGGAGATTCGGGTTTTGGAGAATGTGCGAACGCTCTTCTCGTCACCGGAACCATGTCAAGGGCATGCGCAGTAAGGCCTCATTCAAACGACATGTTATCGAAAAACTCGCCAAGTTCCTGAAACCGTTTCCACATTGAAACGAGCCGCATCTGATGCCCTGAAAGCGGGTCGAGTGGCCATCGAGAAATTGGGTGGAAAACGACAAGTCAAAGTACCCCGCATAATATATTTCGAAGAGCTGTACGACTTCGATCCCGTGCGATATGCCAAACAATTGAAAATCCCGCACTTTCGAAGTGAGTTCATGTGCGACACCCTGCCATCTAGCGTTCCCCGAAAGGAAGAATGTGCCATCGTCAACATGGACGTGTCACGAATCAGCGGCACTCTTTGGGTATCTTATAGAAAAACCAACGGCAAAGTAGAGTATTTCGATTCGTTTGGGAATTCGAAACCGATGCTGGAATCGGTCAGATATTTGGATGACGGTAACAGCAGCAGCGGCAAAGTCAAGATTTTCTACAACAACCGTCAATATCAGACTCATAATAAAATAAATTGCGGTCATCTCAGTTTGAAATTTCTAATGTCTGAATAAAAAATATATGATTGGAAGTGTATTTGAAAGCTGTCACAGTGGCGGTGGTGTCATTCGTCATCATGTCGCTGTTGCTGAGAGTAAAAAGTCACAATCACGATTTATGAATTTCCCACAGCTTCCGATCCCGGTTGCGCGATAGACGAAACACCTTCAAATTTACTCTATCTACCTGTCATACCGCAACGATACGGTGTTTGTAGTGGATCAAGACGGTTGACCTATGGATTCTCAAGGGAAAAAAGTACTTTGGTTTTGGAACCCAGAGTCGCGAGAAACATATGGGATTATTTACAGACAGTGGCAGCGGCAGAGGCAGAGGTAATAATAGGAGGGGTAAGAGTGACGTCACGGCTTCAGAATTGCAGAAACTTTCAAGCGAGCGGGTGGTGCAGCAGCAGTAGATAACCTCTTAGGATAAATCCTTTCTCCGTTCCATCGGTTCAAAATTGATTCATCAGAATGATTTCCAAAAGAAGGAGAGGCGACGATGATGTTTCCATCTCAGCACCCATTACAGATTTGTATCGGTCTCCAAAATTTGACGGGTCTATTCGTAAAGCCGAATACAAAACTTATACTCCGTTCGTGGAGGCATTCAATGGCAACGATATCGCGGAATTCAGCATCAATCAGGTGGACTCGTTTTTTGCCATGAGTTCATCTCTGCTACTGATTGAAGGTAGACTTGAATTGAATAATGGGGGACGTAACGTTACATTGGTGCTTTCCTTCTCGATTCTTGCACTTATAGCGAGAGTGCCCGGGAAATTGAATCGGTTCGAGATCCGGGAATTATGAGTGCCATTCGAGCCCTATTATGTTATGAACATATGGATTCCCAGCATTTGGCCATAGGCGGTTGGAATAATCTCGATTTGCCTTTTTTGAATGAAGATGATAATTCTTTCAGCCTTCTCGTACCGCTCCGAAATGATACCCGATGTTTTCAACGCTCATTCGATGATTAGGTGCGGACGACGAACTCCCGAAATAATAATGATTGCGTCATTATACCTGAGGTAGGTAATTATGTGGTGGGAACGACCACGGCTCGAATTGTGATCGATAGCATTGAATTGAAAGTCAAACACATTTTTCCCATTACGGAAATGAATGAAAAATTAATGACGTCCATACAGACAGACAGACCGATAGTGAAACCGTTCCGAAAATGGGAATTCAATGAATTGCCTTCGATTTGCAAAATGCCCAACGTCAAATTTCATCGTGTATTTCCAAACTAATGTACGAGATAACGTTTTCGTCGATCCTACCACTTTTCAGCATGTCAACATTCAAAATATCCGTTTGTCTTCGAATGGTGAATATTGGCCCAACGAACGTCTACAATTGAATTTCGCCAATAATCACTATACCGAAGCGTACTCAACTATACGGAATTTCTCGGTAGCTATACGAATTCCATGAAAAAGTCTTTTTTTTTGGATTACCTCGGTTCCAAATATCGCGCCTCATTCGTCATCGATTGTTCAAAACAGGAAGAAACCATGAAATCCGGTACGGTTGACGTACGATTGGATATCGAATCGAGCGCGGGATTCTCCGATCGAACTCGTGTCTATTGCATCATCATTCACGATTGCGTGATGGAATATCATCCCCTTTCCGAAACGATGAGAAGCCTCACATAGGTCGCTACGGTGCGGCGGCTTCATTCATCCATCATCCAGTCATCATGCGTATCGCATTCGTTGATATTCAAGCCTTCCAATTCAATTGTACCTTCTATCTAAAGAAGGTGCCAATAATCAGCGGCAGTCAGCGTCACAACTTCTTATTCAAGACACCTGTGCCCTATGCCAACCTGGATGCCCAAGACCATCGCACCGTACGATATTTGGGAAAATCTATGCATGGTATTCCATACGACACCTGGCTACATAGCATACGAAGGAATGGACGACATCCCACTGAGATACATATTCTACCAAGCTGATTGGATTTATGTGAGAGGAAATCAAAAATACGTTTTCTCAAAGCAAAATTGCTGGAAATGGGTTTGTCACACCAAGTTGAAATCTACCATCATGATTCAAGTCAATGGTCGACAGGGAAATTCGAGCCCACCTTGGTCCACTGCACCTACCACAACAGCGAGAAGTTCATGTGTGCCCAGAGGAACACCCAATATCTTGACGAATGACTATGTACATATATCTCTTTCTCTTTCTTTCACACCCACACACGGTATACATGGCTTACGTCACGTACACGGCAGGTCTGCGGTAAAGAATAACTTTCGATGTCCTGCTGTTCGATTCAATGAAATCGAAGACTGATTATCTCTATCTTTGAAAAAAACCGCTACTCCTCGTACATCATCATATGGTTTGTCTACGTGAAGGATGATGTTTAGAATCGAAGTCACTACTACCATTTGAATCATATTTCGATGTTGATGACTGTGTCGTGCAGAGATTCAATTTCCTTGTGACTTTTCGTTTCTCTTCATAAAACTGCAACTCTTTTCAGAGCTCTGACTTTTCGATAAAATCGCTCCAATTTCCGTGTATAATGCTCTGCCGTCGACAACATTACCTCAACTGACGTCATTTTCACGAAAAACTCTAATATATACTTCTTCGTTTACTCCGCTAAACACTCTTTCGATCCTCCCTGTATATTTGGTGAAGTTTTGAAATATTATTCGAATCGTATTTGACCTTAGTAGGATTTGCGTTTATATCCAAGTTATCCCACAGTTAAACCATGCAGCTGCATACTCTCTTATCTTGTTAATGTAAACAGAGGATGCCGATATCCGGTCTCTCAAATACACAACTGACAACAAAACTGCTGACGTTAAAACGGCTGCTCAGATTTGCATCGACTTGTTGGTTGAGTCATGGCCGTTTTATCGGTCATAAACACTGGTGACTCCTCCCATATTCCAAAATGGCCGACATTCACTTCCTTGATTGAACAAAGAGGCTATTGGTTGACGGCCGACCAATGCGGTTGACCATTTCAATATGGCTGCTGCTGCTGCTCGGCTATTGGATAGCGGTTGACGGCTATCACCACTGACACGACCTATCATAGCTCTCCCTGCTCCCACTCTCAATCACACACTCCCATCCACAGCATGGCTACCACCATTGTGACCAATCACAGACCACTCTCCCAGATTTTTTCCCTGCCCACACACACCCACTCATAAACATAAAACCGCAATTTTTTCCTGAACCCCTCCTACAACGAACCGCTTATATGACCACCACCATCATCCAAACTACCGCCTTCGCCACAAACCACCCCTCGACACATTCACCATATATTATTAGCACGACCACCATCATCCTCAGCAGGGTAGCAAAATTGGGGTTGAGCTAGTGAACTAGTATTTTTCCATAACATTTCATGGCATAAACTTCTTAACCAGAAACAGACCAAACGATTTGGTCAAAATCGATTTCAAAAGCAGAATTCTCTTCATCGCAATAAGAGCTTTTCATTATTCCATGAACATGTTCTATTGCGGCAAAATTCACGATTCGTTTGCAGGAACTGCATATCCCATAACAAGCTGGGCACTTACCTATATAGTGCTGCCGGCCATATTAAAAACTTTATTTATTACTGAAACCTGTATGTGAACCACCTATATATATATATATATATATATATATATATATATATATATATATATATATATATAGATCTTTCAAAATGTTGAGCAGCAGTGTATGAAGGTTTGTGAATATCTGTGATCCCTATATGAACTATCATTCGAATGTCTAGAAATGTCATTCTGACAATGCCTGTTTTTGTTAGTTTGTTTTCCAACACCATAAACGTTCACTGATTCCTGGGATTTTTTTCTTATTTGCTACACTGCTTTCCAAAGATCTGCTAATGTCTATCACATCTTTTTATGCAAGATTTGGTATTTGTATAAGTTTTCCTTGTATTCTGGCATAATTTATTCCCAGAACGATCCTATATCGTTTCAGAACGTCTTTTTCTTCGAACTCACATGTAGATGCAAGTTGACGCAACACAGTTAAGAACTAATCAATGCTCTCTCCGGATATCTGATCTCTAATAGGAACTTGAAAAAATCATGAACGAGATTTTTTATAGGATTGCAATAGTTATCAAACTTGTCGAAAACTGACACGAGTTTAGTTGAAACCTCTTTATTTGTATACTCGAAAGTATTTTAGATTTTGATATCTTCATTGCCTATCAATTTGAGTAGAAAGAAGATGAAAGTTGAACTTCTGCTTCCAAAGTCACCAATTGAATCACCACCATTGGATCAAACGTTTCTGGGGCTTTTCCGTGTTCTGGCATGTCTTTTATACAACAACGAAGTACTAGCTTTCACTCCTAGCAGTTTTCAAAAAATTCTTCGGCGAATTCTCCAAATCCAAGCGCACATTTACCAGCTGCCATCATTTTGCGTATGTTTATTTATTTTTCAATGAGATGCTGATTCACTTGCAGTTTACATTAACTTTCATTTCGACAAGGCTTCTGTATCGCTGTCATTGATATTACTGGGTGATCCCAATATAAATACCCTATAAAAACATACAATGTTTTCTTTCGGATTCGTGTTCAGGAGGAGAAAACACGTAAGATAGATCATACCGCTATTCTCAGAGAGTGAGATTGTGTGCCTACATTTACTAATGAAGGATCCCCCATATACAGTCCCATCGGGGTTGCCAATTATTGTTACGGTGTAATCTGATGGAATAGGTGAAAATTTCAAAATTGAATATTTGACAATATCTGAATCTGTCAATGTGAAATGGAAGAAATACAAAGTGTAAAAAAGTCACTAAGTGGATTTCGGAGTACCCTATGATGGAGAATATACTACGGTCACCGCTCTACTCATTGACTATCACCCCTTGCTTCAACTTATTATCTATGGCACCAGAATTATTGGTAAACATTTTTGTCTGTCCGTGTTCATTGTTATCCGAACATTCCGAATGTATTGAATATATATTGACCGTACAATGCCCAATATTAACGATCATTGTAAAAACACTCAGTGAAAGATTGAGTCCGAGTGAAAATGAACTCACCGATTGCCCTAACATGAACCGGTTCTCGAGTGACAAAATGTTGAGTGGAAAACTAAAAATGGGAGCCATCCATACTTTCTATTCTTCATAAATTCTTGTATCATCTAGGAAAAAACTGTTGAACAAAAATATATTCCTTCAAAATAAACGGATAATTCGATGAAATTGCCAGCATTATCTACTTGCAGAACTACAAACCATCAATCAAATACAAATCTGAATATTATTGATAAAGTATCCTATGCACATAAACGTCGGCGCACACTGCACAAATAGCCAAAGAATCGACCGATCCATCAAAAATGGACATATATATTCGAAGGCAAATTATCAGCATGGGACAAATTATCTCCGCTGTTCCTATCCCCACATAAACTTATTTCATGCTAATTATCATTAACGCACAGAATTCACCGAATAAGCTTCAGTCGACTAGAAGTAATATGCTCCCAAATTATCCCCAATTTTCTTTCTCAATGAACATTGGCTAGACAGAGATAGATTACCCGATATAAACATCCAAAGGTACGAATACGTTTCATGTTTCTGCAAAATGAAGCACTTTGATGGTGGATCAGTTACTTTTGTGAATAAACTGCTTGTGCCCACTTGTGAAGAAACAAATTATACCAAAAAAATTATATGGTAATTTGTTCAGAATGTTCAAATGAAAATTGCGGAGGTGACTTCCGCATAATCATCACTATTCACAGACCGTCATTTTTCGAATATCCTCGATAATTTTTCAGAGTATGTTCTTAGACAATTCAATAATAATAGTTTCTGTGAGACTCTGAATATCACTGGTGACAGAATCATATCAACTGAATAAATCAGGTTTCTCAACCACCCAGAATCTCCAATCATATAAATAACTCATTTTGCTAAATATTCACATATTGAAATACTAGATCTGTACACAAATCATCAAACCATAACTCTGAAAATAACATGGTATTTCTGTCAGATCTGAACATTTTCAGCAAAAATATGCATTTGTACCAAAACGGATATCCCAATCACGAATCTGTAAGAATTTTGAGCCTATCTGGTCCCCTAATATTATTTTTCGCAAAAATAGTTCTATTCATCGCGTAGTGTATCTGACTAAGGAAAGATTTAAAAAGATTCAGACTCATTCTCGGTATGATCTTGAGAATAACAGAATTCTACTGGGTTCACATCTGCATTTCGCGATACCGTTTTTTTCTAGAATTTAATGTTAGTTGTAGAAACATGGAAATGAACTATGAAATGTAAAATCTACGTGTGTATAAATGGTCATCAAGAACAGATTCTACCTTTCGCCGACGATGCCGAATTTGCCGGCTTGTTTGCCAAATGTAATTACTAAAGTGAAATTTTTAATGTCTGTGAATATATATAAAGAATAGACAGGAAACTGTGGCATTGCAGACAAATTTTTGAATTCCAGAAAGAAGCCATGCAGTATCCGAACCTACGACCTCAAGAATACTATTTCCTATTAATAACATGCTGGGTTTCACATAAAATATATACATATATACAATTTGTGTCCTCACAGGAGAATCATCGAGGGTTATGTAGAATTCTACGGAGTATAAGGAGAAGGTAGGTAACACTAAAATCAACCCAGCTATATTTTCATAACGAAGAGATGCCTGTTCATAATCCGAATGCCTCGCACCTATCCGGTTGCGGTGGAAAACACCACCGCTGGTGTTAACGGGTACACCCGCATTGAATTTTATTTATATAGTTGAGTGGTATTACACGTTTCCTGCTGTGCCTATACGTATGTCGTAGATTGCCAATAATTGAAATGACAGAGTTCTTGGGAGGCGATAAGTTTTGTTTAACAATACCAGAAAAAAAAACTTGAAAAACTAGTTCGCAATAGTAACGTAGATCAAACTTGATTAATTTTCAATAGTCTTTCGTTCCATCCTCAATCAGGAAGGATCTATGGCATGGTCGTGAAAAAAATCCAGAGCTTGGTATCCCTGGCAAAAATGCCACATGAAATCTCATGAAAAAATATAGACGAATTATGAGAATTCATAAGGATCTATGAGGAAAGTTTGTAACGTTTGTAAGTTTGTACGTACGTTATCGCTGGCACATAAACTTTTCGAAAGTTTATATGTGGATTCATAAGTAGATGTACTTCATAAGCATACCCGAATACATAGTATACGCGTTTTTATCAGGCAGTGGTTGTTTAAGGGGATTATAAGATTCGATGAGGTATTCCACTTTCAATTACAACGATATTATATGCTCATTCACAAGCTTATGAACGTATGAAAAATGTGTGAAAATTCACTACTATAATCTTATTGGGTATCTTGTGGAGACAGTGGGTTCAGAATATGATGGTTGGAATCAGGAATTACTCATCGAATTTTGAGTGGATACAAGGATACAGAGTACAAGAGTTTGTATCGAACAGTGGTGAATCGAAGAGACTATAAGATTCGATGAGGTATTCCAATTTCGATTACAACGATATTCCTTGATCATTCACAAGCTTGAGAACTATTGACAAACTCACAAATATAATCTTATTGGGTATCATGTGGAAAAAGTGTGTTCAGGATTTGATGATTCGGATCAGGAACCCCTTATCTAATTTTATGCGACTCCTATAAGCTTCAATATGGATACAGAGTATAAGATTTTGTATAAGGCAGTGGTGGTTCGAAAAACTATAAAATTCGATAAGGTTATCCACTTTCGATTACAATAATATTCTATGCCCATTTACAATTATGAGAGAGAATGAGAAATGTGTAAAAATTCACAATTCATAATCTTTTTGAGTATCGTATGGAGGAAGTGGTTCAGGGATTTGATGGTCTGTATCAGAAACCAATTTCATTTGAGAAATTGCAATATCAAACAATCACTCGAGAGTTATTTCAACATTTCGTTTGAACACTAAGTACTCTCTCCACGAAATCATAGCTCCCTGTATATGATTGGATGGTATTGTAAAATGTTCGTATTTTCAAAGTTCCCGCCATATGCCCGTAAAATGGCTTGGGTCAATCCCAAAGCAAAGACATTGTCCCCTATAGGTGTACAGATTATTGACAATCTGTGTTATGGTTATGCTGTCAGAAGTAAAATTATCTGTTGTATTTATTTCTGGAGCTGGTTTGAGCAAAGTGTGGCATCGTGCCTCGTAAATGAGATTGTGAAAATTTTTCTCTCATTCATCCCAGGTAAGCTACACTTTACGTTATGTATTATAGATAGAAAATAATATGTGTAAACACTTCCTCAAAATGTGGGTATGATACACTTTATCAAGCGTATATACTCTATTAACTCGCATTCACGGGCCTTTCTGGCTTAATTCCGGCGTTTAATCGTATTAAATAGTATTGATGACTAAATGATGACTCAATGACCACATTATTACATAAAAAACAAACCTTACCAATTTTTTTTTATAGAATAGAATAGAATATAACTTCATTTAGCATCAATAGCTAATATATAACAGTACATAAATGTTACAATTGATATCATTACACATAAACAATACAACCTATACATTGAAATACATTTTTTCCAACTTTGTTTTGAAAAAAATTACATTTGCTGATGTCTTAACCAACAGAGGTAGATCATTATATATTCTCAAACCTTCGATGAAGAAGGTTTTTTCCAAAGCATTTGTATTGAAGCCTTGTATGTGGAACTGGTCATTGAACCTTGAATTATAATGTATCATATTTGCCCTTTTGATAATATATTCTTGCAAGTAAGAAGGAGCTTATTGACAATTTTTAAAATTAGTACTAATGCAGACTCTATCATTGGGGCCATTGCGGGCCGATGTCTAATTTTCTGTATGCAAAATCTGCCCAAGCTGCTTTGCAGTGGATACATGAAAATTGCCTACCTCTTTAATAGAGTGGCATAGAGTGTATTAATCACTCAAATAACATATATATTATTGATGATTGAGTACTATTGTGGTTTTTGAAAGGGATGAAACATGCGACCCCAACTACATTTTTTACCAGAACTTTTTACCGAAACAGAATTTCTCAATTCAAATATGTATTGGGAAGAACGATTCATTGCAAAGCTTTTTCAATTCCTGTGTTGTGTCCGTGAAAGGTATCGTTTCCTATTAGAAAAATCAGATGCAACATTGTGCATAAATGGATCTTCTGTGAATGGAATAGAACAAATCTAGTAGGTGGCGGTCACGTTTTGTTTGCACAACTTGTGACTTCAATCGAAGTATTTTAAAATCAAAAAAATCTAGTAGGTGGCTGTCAAGTCGCTTTAATTTCTATGTGGTAGTTGAAAGTTCAATTGTGTCTTTTGATTCTCCAATATGAATAATTACACTAACGCTGAAATGGCCGATATGCATTTTATTCATGGTCATGTCAATGGAAATTCTTTGGAAGCAAGACGGCTTGTTTCTTCAGCGCGTGATACCTCATCACACAATTTTTGCACATCTTCGCATGATCATATCGTTTCTAATATATCTCGCTCTACAATTACTGAGGGAAAAAGGGATACAATTTCCGCAAAGTCTAACTCCCCCCTTTTGTTTCAATATTGGAATGATCGGTGTCGCCCTCAAAGAAAATTCGACTGGCACCAAAATATCATTATCGAATGATCTTTTTAACCCATCTTCCATTTTGGGTTTGAGACTAAACGGAACAGGGCGCGCTTTATTAAACTTTGGGGTAGCTCCAGGTTTCAATTTCAATGACACTGTAAATTTGTTAAATTTGCCAAAATATTTTTTGAATACGGCCCTGTATTTCAGCATCAACACATCCGGGTTGATAGGAGAACTTATTATATTATTTGAATCATATTTGACTTCATCTATTCTACCTATTCCTAAGATCAAAATCATTAACCCATTTCTACCTATCAATGGTGGACCTTCATTTTTTACCACATAGATTTTCAACATATATTCTTTATTTTCGTAATTAATTTCAACTTCTACAAATCTCGGTGGCTCAAATAAGATTCCAACATAATCTCCTAGTGACAAATCATTTTTATGGAGTACTTTATCTTTGAAATGTTTCTGATACAATCTTTCTGAAATTGCGCCATAAGCAAACCCGGAGACGACTTCAAAACAAAATGGAATGCGGTCAATTGTCAATTCAATGTGAGTGAGTTTCACATTTCCTTTATTATCAATTCCGATATTCTGCAAATTGAACATGTACTCATCCGCAATTTAATCGGATTCGGTGGTTTGCACCATACAATTTTGTTTGACCTTTGAGCGATTACACATTGGTGCCAAATGGCCTTCGTTACCACATCGATCGCAATTGTTATTCCTAAACATACACTCAGAACTCCCATGATTTTGTCTCCCGCATACATAACACTTACTTGAGTTCCATGAAGCGCTTTCTGGGGGATGCGCTTTTCGCTGATATGCATACCCTGTCCTACTTGCCACCGAACTCGATTGGCCTCTGCTGCCTCTAGGAGAACGGCTGAAGTGAACATATTCTTCAATCTTCACACTACTTCTGGCTGCCTCCACCACCGTTGCTTGCACTTCCCTTTGTTCTTTCATAGAGGACTCACTTCACTGAAGCCAGTTTTACCATTGTTGCTGACGTCACTGTATCACTCGAAGCACCTTCTTCGAAACGATGAGACATTATTTTCTCGTTTCCGATTTCAATTACGAAAATATCTCGTTACGCCATTTCAAGTTCCACATCACTGAATTTGCAATTCGTAGCGAGACTTTTCACTTTTGCTTCCCACTCCGCGACGCTCTCGTTCGAACTCTTCCTTGCGCTATAAAATTTTAAACCTTCCGAAAAATACGATTTCACAGGTGGAAAGTATGTAACGATATATCTGTTACATTTCTCATTGATATGCTCGAGATTCATTCACTTCCCTATTGAAAATCTTAGCTAGACTTTACGAAGTTGTTTGGCTCGGAATCAGGGGGTACTTATAGCTGCTGGGTGACCGATCAGGTAGACACAAGCATCTGCTTCTGGTCCATCGAGTGTGTTCTCAGCGATTCAACATGAAAAACGATATTGTTTGTGTCAAAATTTGATATAAAAAAATTCTACTTCTTGAAACTTGGAATATTTTCAATGCACTCTCAACTCATTTTGTTACAATTGAGTGTAGTCTCATCAAGAGATCATGACTTAAAATTAATTGAGTATACAAATGAGTAATATCCAATACTGAAATTGAAGAATTATTTTAATAATTTTTATGAATTAATAAAAATTGATCTTTGCTTCATATATGGAAAAGATGATTTTTTCTCTGATCTTGAGTAACCAAGATTATACGTTATCAAGAATTAAGAATCAGAATTTGACACAATCAAGTTTGTTGAATATGATATACGAAAATGACTTCAATTTCAGCGATATTCAAGAAAGGTATATGGGAATCAATGTTTGACCAGCCGTCAAATACTTCTTCAAAAAGGTTTCTATAAATTCAAAGAAAATTCCAAATTCCAAGTACCAAATTTATACATGAAATATATATATATATATATATATATATATATATATATATATATATATATATATATATATATATATATATATATATATATATATATATATATATATATATATATATATATATATATATATATTTATATATATATATATATGTGATCACTTCAACCACATCAAAATCACAGCTCGGTGATTATTATCACCAAATATGGAACCATACCAAAGATATATAAAAAACTCATGGGAAATATATACATGTGGGATTCATAATCCTGACAGAATTCTTCAAAAATATATAGTGAACGACACTGCTATTTTTAGTCAGATTGACCTGAATAAATCTAATCACTGTTTTCTTAAACAAAATATGTGGATAACTTCAGATATTTCCTTTGTGAAAAATTATCTGACGTTCTAAAAGTTTCCAATCATACCTCCTTGAGATCACTCACAACTCACTGATTCGAAATCATATTCGCGGAGAAAGGAAAATGCTCTTTTTAAATAAATTATTTCAACATGGCATATTCTACTCTATTAATTAATGGCCGAAGAGCTTCAGAAAACCATATATCTTGATTGCCGGAAGATCAGAAAAAGGGACGAGAATCCCATGCACATCGCTTTAAATATCATCGTACTGTCAGATTCTTCGCGACAGTTCTTCTTCCCTAGCCGTAATGATTGTTCCATTACCCACGGTTAGATGTAGCTAAGATTTTCAATAAATGAATCTCGAGCATATCAATAAGGAATGTAACAGATATATGGTTACAAGTATACGGTTGAAGTGTCGATAATATCTTCAAAAGTTTTTGTCTCTGGCAAGTCGGGCACACATAAACTCCGTAGTAACACATAACACTCTTCGTCCAATAATATTGCTTTTTTGCGAGCTTCTGTTGTGATTTCATTGGCGATAAAAAATTGGTTCCGCCGTTTCTTAAACACGGAGAAGTCTGATTTTTTCGGATCGAACGTGGAAAGCGTACCTAAAAGTCCCGTTGCCATTTTTTCGAGGAAATCTCACAACGTCCACTTTTTCTCACTAAATACCGTGGGTTCACTTTTATTCAAAACGATCCTCGTCGTCAGTTGTTATATATGCACATTTAATATGAAATGAAGCACTGATTGATGTAAATACAGGTGTTTAATTCCCAAACATTGACATTAAACTGAGGCCACTGCTCGAGCTTTGCCGAGCAGGTGCCGTAGGAATGTTTACAAAAAGGAGCCAGAAAAGTTGTTTATCGCACATGAACTTCCATATATATTGAGATATCTAACGGTTTCTGTGAAAGAGGGACTTTCGAAAACCAAACAACTGACTGTTGTCGTCCACGAGTGATGAGAACGGTGGCACTGGAAGAAGAGGTTCTCAATATGATTGAAGATCGTCCGGAATTGAGTACAAGACAAACTGCTAACACACTTAATATTAGCAATAAACTAATCTGAAAAATTTTAATGGATCACCAATTATATCCTTACCAAAGTCAACGAGTCCAGGCACTTTTGCCGTGAGATTTTCCCCATCGAGTAGACTTCTGTCAATGGAGTCATTAAATGATCACCCAAAGTGCTCAATTTTCAGAAAACGTAATTTTCACTGACGAAAACTTTTCGAAGCAAGGGATTACAAATTTCCATAACAATCCTCTATGGGCCGAAGATATCCCACATGCAATTCAAAAAGGTCGGTATCAATATGAATTTTCACCTCACGTGTGGGTCGGAATCATTGGACCGTATTTTCTACCGTTAGGACTAACTCGTGCAACCCATACAAATTCTCTCCAGGAGCAGCTTCCCATTTTATTCGAAAATTCTCCTCTAACTATTCGATCACGAATGTGGTCTATGCACGATGGTGCGCCTGTCCATTTCAGCATAACTGCTCGTCAGTACTTGGATAGTCAGAGCAGGACCTCAACCTTGGCCTACCAGATCTCCAGACTTAAACCCCTTGGATATTTGCACCTGGGTCACCCAAAGTTCTTGGCTAATTACGACCCCCATTGAGTTTGTGAATAGTTTAAGGAATCGCATCATTGCAGCCTGCGAGACAATCCAAAATACACCAGGAATATTTCAACGTTTGCACCAGTCTATGAGACGAAGACTTGATTCCTGTCTAATGGGTGAAGGTGGTCATTTCGAGCAGTTTTTATAACTCCGTTCCGTTTGATCTTGTTGCCTTTTTTTTGTTGTGATACGCATAATTTTGTTTTGTTTATATGTTTTATTTGATATTCCAATAAAACAAAACATGCTACTGGTACATGCCTACATTAGAAGTTAAAACAAGTGGAGTAATTTCAAAATACTACGATTGAAGTCACAAGTTGTGCAAACAAAACGTGATAGCCACCTTCTAGATTTTTTCGATTTTAAAATACTACGATAGAAGTCACAAAATGTGCAAACAAAACGTGACAGCCACCTACTAGATTTTTTCGATTCCATTTACAGAAGATCCGCTCATGCATAATGTTGTATTTCCTATTTTGTTATTAAACTATTGCTTTTACGGACACAACACAGGAGTTGAGAAAGTTTTGCAATGGATCGTTCTTTTCAACACATATTTCTGAATTGAGAAATTTTGTTTCGTTAAAAAGTTTCGGTAAAAAATGGAATAGGGGTTGCATGTTTCACCCCTTTGGAAGATCACAAGAAAAGTTAAAAAATTATCATTGTTGGTCTTTTTTTTTTGGTAGAACATGCATACAAAATTCCATTCAACTCTTCAGCAGTTAAAAAAAAAAACTATTTTTTTTCTCATTTTTGAAAGCGTGTAATTTTTCAGGGAAAGAGCTTTTGTTTACATTGAAGACCCCCTTCAATTTTCGATAAGAAATCACCCGTCGAAAACTTTCGCACATATTTGGTAACACCCTGTATATACATTTTGATGAAAGCCTAATTTTATGCACATTTCTTGGTAGTTGGTGAGACTGTACTTCATGAAACATCTTCAAAGTAATAATCTGTGCATGCTTATAATTTTGTAAATATATCTTTGAATGCATGTAGAACATATACCTACATAAGTATTTATTTTAGATGTACAATTTATTATTTATGCTATTTAGATTTTTTTTTGGTGGGAATGGAGTTTTTTTAAGCAGATGGTAGTGGAGTAGCTCTAATCCATGAAAAGTGGCTAACCCCCCGGAAAAAAGAAGTTTGGCCACCTCTTGAACAACATTTCTTGAAACACCAAATAAAAAAGGTAAATGCACTCCTGCCAATTGAAAGATATGTGTAGCTGAGATATTTTTTGAAGGAGATGATACTGATTTGGAGAATAATGTTTTCCAAAACATACTTCAGTTTTCCATTCTACTCAATAGATAGAATTGATATTATTTTGTTCTGGTACAGGGTGTCCCCATTTGGAGGTGTCACCCCCTTCTTTATTCTCGTAATTGCCAACATATAATGATAAGTATTCTAAAGTAAGTAATATAAGAATATAGCTCAAGAGCACCCACGATTTTTCACATTCGAGTGATGACTTTAAAAATTATTTTTTACTTCGGTCCATGCTCAAAGTTAAGCGCGTTCTTGAGTATTTTGAACTATAATTTAATTTCTTGTATGTGTCACATCATAACTGGGCCCTGTATTTTGTTGATACAGAAAAAAATAGCTCTTATTGAAAATTTCATAAAAAATTATTCAAAGAAAGTTCTTGGATGACAAAAATATGATGAGAATCATGAGAATAAAGGGGGTGAACTTTCTAGTGGTACATGGTGTACAACATAAGTATTTATTTATTGAATTTTTCCTTTTCAAATGATCTATTATGTAAACTATATCAATATTTCTTTTTCTTCAGACGGCTTCAAAGAAAATAAAGCTAGCTGTAAACTTTTTGGATATCCAAAGTGGAAATTCACTGAAACATCAAGTGATGAAGATGACGCTTATCGCGAGTAAGAATATCTACTGAAAATGATGAGAACCATGTTTTATGTGAAACTATTATTATGCCACTAGTAACTTATTTTTATTCTTTTGTCTCACCTCAACCTCTTCAATTGTTGCAGATGCTATATTCCAAAAATGCCCGTCATCATCAATCCAAGAAACTGAATGTAAAATAAAAAAAATACTCTTATTGGCAGATACCTACTGTATGTTCATTCTTTACCTTACAAATACATTAAGTTTATGAAAATATTGTGAGGTTGTACCTCTTTATTTCCATACATATAAAATAGCTAAGTTTCGGTGACATAAAAAAATGCTCATTCATAAATGAAGTATGTTATTGAAGAAGTGAAGTTTTCTCAGCACATTTTTGTTTCACTTTTCCATATATGGTATTCCTCAAATAAGTAGTCTAATAAAATCACTAATTAAAAAGATACATTCAGCCCCTTGTGGACAATTTTTTTTATTACTATATTCAATACATCTCGTTAGCAATTTTACAGTAATAAAGTTTTCTTTTCCATTAAATTAATATTATTTTTCGGCTGATGATGAACACTTAGTGTCCGGAACATGTACCTGAGTGGTACATGACTTTCATAATGTCTTAGTTATGAAAGAGTGTAAATGTGAATCATAATAACTTCTGGTTAATATATCGCCGATAGTTATATATGGATTTACGTTTTCACTCCAACTTCAATCTCATACACCTATTTGAACATGCAAACCACATAGCAATCAATCTTGGAGTCACGATCAGGAACAGATAGGTGTTATAAGTGAAAACCAAATTTGAAAACAATAGATCCTTATAAGGGACTGCCATTACCTACATGTATAAATCCACCAACTAACAGTGGGAACATATGAGACCATGCATCCATTCATTCATTCATGATGGTTAGAAATATATAGGAGCTGTATGGTGAGTACACTCAAAAACGGTGGATATTACCGATAAATTCCTGTTTGATACCAATAAAATGTGTATCTGTGAATCATAATGACTTCTAGTGAACATCACCGATGGTTCTATATGGATTCACGATTTCACTATCCTACTTCATCTCACATACCTACTCTATTCCATTAACCCCAAGCCGTGCCTGAATTTCTTCAAAGAATGTGGTTGATTGATGATAAATACAACTTCCAATTTTACGAAATTGTATAATAAATATACTTGATACAAATATGCACCAGCCTGATGGCTTTTGTCAATGATTCTTCATTTTCTGTTCTGTCTCTTTGACTTTTCTCCCGGCAACTGTCACTTCTGGTTTCTTATACGACACTCGAAACAACTTGGCGAGCTGTTGCCAAAAGTACAATACCGTACATACCGGCGGTCTTGGAAGTATCTACTTTCAAAGAAATATCGAATAAATTGCATCAGGTCTAGAGAACAAGTTTTACAATAACTATACTTAATACTTATAAGTGTGTAGTATTTGGACATTTAAAAATTAACAAAGAAGTGAGTTAGTGAAAAAAAAACATCTAAACGAAAGTAAAGTGTCAGTTCACTGGCAAAATGCTAATCTTAGTGATAGTTCGTTTCACGATACCGTTTTTGGTGAGAATATTCACAACACGCACAATATTGTCTGATCCTTGATGTACAGAATTGATTATTCCCAACGTCCATTGCTGGGGTAACGTTTTGTCATCTCGAAGGAGTACTAGTCTTCCTGTTAGCTCCTGGATCTCCTTCTTGAATTGCCATTTGCTTCTTTGCTGTAGATTCTGAAAATAATCATTTTTCCATGTATTCCAGAAACTTTGAAGTGATTTTTGTGAATGTTGAAATCGGGTTGGGTGGTAAAAAGGGGTATCATCGATACTGAGTTGAGGAGCGGCGATCTATGGCTGTCCGATGATAAAATGTCCTGGAGTGATCGCCTCGAGGTCATTGGGATCAGCGGATAAGGAAACGAGGGGACGCGAGTTCAGAGTAGCCTCGACCTGAGTTAATATTGTCATAAATTCCTCAAAGGTATTGGGATCGGTGGAAAAAATACGTTTCAGATGATATTTTAGATATTTTACGGCGGCTTCCCATAACCCCCCAAAATGGGGGAAACAAGCCGGTATAAAGTGCCATTGCATTTGGCTATTACTGAAATAATCTTCTAATGACTTGCTAGACAAAATGTCGTAAATTTCCTTGAAGTGATTGTGGGCTCCAATGAAATTGGATCCATTATCTGAATAGAGATTAGAACACATTCCTCACCTAGACACAGATCGCCTGAATGCTGCCACAAACGCTTCTGTGGTTAATTCACTCGCAAGTTCAATGTGAACCGCCTTCGTAGATAGGCAAACGAAAATACATGCGTAGCATTTTAGAATTTTTCGGTTCCTAGTCATAGTCAAGACCACAATAGGAAAAAACGCAAGAAGGGTTAACTCGCGGGACAGCAAGATTGCCCATTTGATTGAATAGTTTTGGTAGATCAGCTCTAAAGCAGGGTATGCATTGTCGAAGTATATTACGTACCGCTTCGCGACCGTTCAATGGCCAGAACCTTCTCCTGATGAAAGAAAGGGTTGCTTGACAGCCATAATGAAAATTGAGCTCATGAATATGACGTACTTATAAAATCGAAAGGGATGTTTTTTGGAAATAAGGATAGGATGCTTGGTATCTTGGCTAATGTTTGCATCTTCTAATCTGCCGCCCACTCGGATTATGCCGTCGGCGTCAAGATAAGGATTTAGGAACTTCAAATAACTACTGAATTCAACTGACCTTTTGGAGGCTAAACTCTTTGAATCATCGGCGGAACACTGAGCTTGAACAAGTTTAATTAAAACATTTTCCGTGTTTTGCCACTCAGAAAGAGTGATATTTAAGGAAGTCATGTCGAAATTTTGTTTAAGTCTGGGCCTTTCAGTAAACCTCAAACAATAAGCCATGACTCGCATTAGTTTGGAGTAACTAGAAAATTTTTCAAAGATGTTATCATTATCTGATATGAGCAAACAAGTATGATTTTGATTGAATTCATCAAGGTCTGAAGGTGCTCGTGAGTAATTAGAAATGTAGCAGTTTTGAGGTCATTTGTCTTGAGTTTCAGATAAAAACTGTGGTCCGTGTCACCACATGGAAGCACTTTCAAGATCAGTGGGATCAATTCCTCTGGAGATTATGTCAGCAGGATTATTTTTTGAAGATACATGATACCAAGTGTTTGTGTCAGAGAGAGTTTGAACTTCTGAAATCCTATTACAAACGAAAGTTTTCCATGTTCGTGGTTCAGCACTAAGCCATGATAATACAATACTTGAATCAGTCCAGTGATGAACTGCTTCGAAATTGAGGTTAAAGGACTCGATTACCTTTTTTACAAGATTGGATAAGAGAAGGGCGCCTGATAAATCCGATCTGGAAAAGGAAATAGCCTTGAGAGGGGCAACGCGTGATTTCGCGCATAAGAGACTGATTTGAACATCACCATTATGATTTTGCGATCTTAGGTATACACATGCTCCATACACTTGAATTGAGGAATCACAAAATCTGTGTATTTGTAAATTCTTAGGATTTCTTGAAATGACATGTCGAAGGATTTTCAAAACGATGGAATTTTGGAGTTGGTTGCAAAAATGAATCCAGGATTTTAAAAGTTTTGTTGGAATAGGGTCATCCCAATTAAGGTTGGCTAGCCACAGCTGCTGGATGATAATTTTTGCCTAAATGATCATAGGACCAAGGAGGCCCAGAGGGTCAAAAATTTGGCAAATGGTTTGGAGAATATTACTCTTAGTGGCAGGTGTGGGAGCACTGAGGGACACTTGTGAATCATAGATAATATAATAAATATACTTGATACAAATATGCACCAGCCTGATGACTTTTGTGGAAATGTCAATGATTTGCTATTTTCTGTTCTGTCTCTTTGACTTTTCTCCCTGCAACTGTCACTTTTGGTTTCTTATACGACACTCGAAACAACTTGGCTAGCTGTTGCCAAAAGTACAATACCGAACATTCCTACCAGTATTTCATCGCTGAAGTTACATATATGATACCGCATCATCCTGAAACCAGCCCATATATTCCCACCAGGCCAGACAGCTGAGCCGCGCCTGGATTTCCTACTGGAATAGTATTGCTGACGCTGTTCCGGCCGAAGGTTCGCTTCGCATTGGAAATTTCCACTCTTACCGAACGTTATCTCCCCGATCAAAGACGTTCAGGTTGCTGCAAATTACGTTTCGAAAAAACCGGAGTGTCTTTTAAAAAAGAACTTTATTTTCACAATATGAAATTCTGGTCAATCGACCTTACAATAACAAATGATAACTAGAACTAAATTTGGTGTTGCTGGCATCCCGAAGGAAACCTCGTACTGGGCACTGGGGTCAGCGATAAGGGCCGATAAGAAGTCTAGGAGACTATGTAACTCCTCCATCCTTAGTGAGGAAAACAGATTTTCAGACGGGAAAAACGGTTTTCTGTTGTTCTTCAGAAGAGGTGGCCTGGACAGTCCTGGTTGGTCGAGCAGATTTCCTTTTTTTGATGTATTTCCGACTTCTGTAGGCTGGTAGGGCACATAGGCAAATAATTATGACCATATATAGGGGGATGGTCATGGCGTGTACAGTTGTGTTATGGATCATCTCTATTGGTTGAATATCTGTTGCTTGACGGTGTAGAGCTTGGAGTTTGTCTAACGGGATGTCTTGAAGTTCCAAGGGCTTCAGTTTTCCTTTGAGGTGGTCTTCTGGGATTACCAAATCTGGTAGAAGCAGGGGTCGATGAGTGATCTTGGTGCTTCGTTGAAGTAGTGTCCAGAGGGGGTCTCGAACATGCATACTTGGGGTAGGGACAGTAGATATGTTCCATCAAGGGCCAGGATGTCTATGTTAGGACATTTCGTGTGGAATCTTCTGGCTTCCGTAGTAATTACGATGGAGTGGGCATCGTTTATTTGTTCAATTACGTCGTGGCTAATTGATATGGGTTGTCGATGGCAGCTTATTGGTTTCGAAGTCATCTTTAGGATCTGAGTGGTGCAATCTGGTGTCTCGAGTTCCTTGACTATGTGTGGATTTTGGCAATAATAGTTATCGTGTATTAATGGACATGGGTCAGTTACATACTGGTGATATTCACTGTTTACAACTAGAAAGGGTTCTGGAGAAATGATCGTAGTGTGGTTCGGAGTGGGAATTGAGTAAAGGTGATAGTATTGGAATTTTGAGGGGTTTACTAGTGGAAATTTCAATACAAAGACTATTCTGTTATTTTTATTATATGAAGCTACTTCTAGAATTTCGTAATATTTATAAATATCTTATGTTCGGGTTCCAAGTATCAAGTTATTTTTATTGTCAAGTTTATATTTTCAACAAATCAGTCTTGATATTGGAGAAGGGGTCGGGGCACTTGGGGTCACTTTTTTTTCCCCAGATTCTGGGTATTTTTTATACTTGAGGCGCAAGCCAATTTCCCCAGATTCTACGACTTTGTAAAAGGGTGAAAAATGGCAACAGCGCATGTGAGTGGCAACGTTTGGTGACGGAATATATACGTCAACGGTCGTTGGCTGACCGTAGACTTCAAAGATACGGTTGGTGGAGGGCCGAAGACTTCAGAGATATGTTTGGCGGTGACGAATTCGTGGATTGATTCTGCTAGTGGGTGAAGACGGCCATATTGGAGGTGGAGCGTTGGGTAGGCTGGATGCAGACGGCCGATTTGGCATGTTGGAGACGGCCATGGATGTGTGCGTGGAGAAAGAATGCTGGTCAAACGACCATGTAGGACGGTCGGTGGCTCGAGGGGACGGTGGGAGTGGGAGGGTGGACGTGTTGGTCCACTGTGAAAGTGTTTCGTGACGGAATTCTGACCGTTTGTTGTGTTGGTCCGTGGAAAAATTTTGGGTTAATCCGTGGCTTTGGTCCGTGGAAAAATTTGGGGGTTGGTCCTGCTACGGGGGTGCGGATGCAAGGGTTGGCCCTGAAATTCAGGGGTTGGTCCTGCTAGTAGGGTACAGGGATGAGATGTTGATAAATACGTAGTTTACCATTTTTATTACTCTGAACGTCATATAGACACATATCGCTCGTTAGTATGGCGCAGTATTGTGTATGAAAAACGACTAGAATGGCGCAGTATGACACATACCGCTCGTTAGTATGGCGCAGTATGACACATATCGCTCGTTAGTATGGCGCAGTATTGTGTATCGAAAACGACTAGAATGGCGCAGTATGACACATACCGTTCGTTAGTATGGCGCAGTATGACACATATCGCTCGTTAGTGTGGCGCAGTATTGTGTAACGAAAACGACTAGAATGGCCTTGTGTCAGTGACGTTTTGCTCATTTGATATATGGGGTGTTGATCAGATCAGTACAGAAGACATTTTGTTTTCTCTTTAAATGTCAGTCATAAATGTTGAGATTAGTTTCCAATTACACATATGAGACACCCAGTATATCTGTTCTCGAAATATCACGAAGCAGCGAAGCCGAATTTGTCGTTAGAGTTGAATCGAAAATGCTGACTGTTTTGAAACAATCTGTCGGCATAACTCTTCAAGTGGTGTCGAGAAATCTTATATTTGAAAACGACTAGAATGGCGCAGTATTGTGTATCGAATCGACTAGAATGGCGCAGTATGGCGCAGTATTGTCCATCGAAAACGAGAGCCGTATACTTCAAAGACACGGCCAACGGCGGATCGTAGACTTCAAAGACACGGTTGTTGGCTGACCGTAGACTCCAAAGATATGGTTGGTAGCGGCGGGATGGGCCATGGTTAATGACGGGGTGTCCGCTTACTTACACGGTCTGGTCCAGGACGGGGTGCAAAGACAACGCTAAGCGGCCCGTGCTGGGATTTTGGTTGGCATTCGGCGATTGGTCCAGCTAGTGGGGTGCAATCGGCCATATTTGGGTGGCGTTGGGTTGGATTAGGTTGAGTTTGGTTGAGTTGGTCAACCGTGACGTTGGCCCAAAGGCACATGTTAGGGTTGGACCGTGGCTTTAGCCCGTGGAAAATTTGGGGATTGGCCCACCGGGGGAACGTGTTCCGTGACGGAGTTGGTGTACTTCAAAGGTCGAAATGGCAACGGCAGACTTCACGACACCGTTGGATAGCTTTTACCGGTGACCCATGGCCGGAAACCTCTTTCAAAGATCTAAAGTAGGGAGTTGGTCCAGCTAGTGGGGTGCAAACGGCCATATTTGGGTGGGGTTGGGTTGGATTGGGTTGAGTTTGGTTGAATTTGGTTGAGTTTGTCAACCGTGACGTTGGCCCAAAGGGATGTGTGAGGGTTGGACTGTGGCTTTGACGAGGTATTCTGGGAAATTGATTCTGCGAGTGGGGTACAGGGTTGGCCCTGCCAGTGGGGTACGATTGCGAGGGTTGGGCCTGAAATTTGGGGTTGGCCCACCTCGTTGGGTTCGTTTTGGACAAGAGAGAAATGAGAGTGTGCGGATAAAAATGATAAGGGTGTTTCATTGACAACTGAAAGAAAAAAACATAACCACTTCTCATTGAAGAGAAAAAAAAATCATGGTTGGTTGTCATCGAAAAAACATGATCGTCTGTCATTGGAGAGAAAATATCTGGAATTCACGAATTTACGTGAATATACGGAAATGATATGACAAGGGAAAATGCGTACAGAAATTTGAAGACTCTCCCTGTATAAACACACCATTTTCCAAGGCCAACCCAAGGGGAGGTCCTACAAAAGACTGGAGGTGTGTGTGCGGCCTCGTTATGAAGGTTCAAACCTTCGGAATCCCCACTTGTTATCGTTATATAGGACGAATCTTGAATATCGATAACTAATAGGCCTACCATTCTTTGGAACAATAAAGATGATGGGGGAAATACTTAATTGATAATTTCACCTCTTTTCTATTCCAACAGCACGAATACAGGCTTCCAAGTTAATGGAGGCGATTCATTAATTCATTGAAATTTTCGACAGCACGAACTACGGTCTCAAATTTAATAAAGACGGTTCATTAATTCATCGAAATTGAGAGGCTTCTCAACAATTATGAATTTCATCCAACATATTCACTGATTTCGTTCACCTCTCTGAGCAGATTGTCGATGTCGGTGACGTCATCATCCATCTCAAACTATGCTTGTGGTAACAAATTCTGGAATGTACATTACAAATTCTTATTAGATTTCTTATACCCAAAAGGTACAGAACTGTGTTCGGAGAGAAACTTTCTCCTTAGGGATTTTGGTTCGTATTTTTTTGAACACCTCAAAGTTACTACCTCGTGCTCCTGCGTTCGCCGAATTTGTTTGTTTACAATATGAATAGGGTCACATGGCGTCAAAACCATATCTTTGATGACGTCAAAGTTGATCAGTTGTGACGCTGAATGATTCAAAGATATCCCCTTGACTTTACACACGGTCTTATGCTCCCGATCTTTTGTCGACCATAAGGTATAGCTATAATTTTTGGCCCCCCCTGATACAAACTCCGTGATATATGAATCGAGACCTTCTTTCTCAAGTTCATCGGTCATATCGCCGACAAACTCTCCGTTAGGGATATCAAACTCCCTGGGTCTGGAAACATATATAACGGAATCTGTATCATAATATAAAACTCGTTTTTCCAATTGTCCAAGATAACTGTACAATTTGAGACGAGCTTGCGCAGTAACGGAGGCTGCTATTACCACGTTTACTGTGGGCAGAGAATCACAAGCCTCTTCTCTGTACTCCCAATTTACAATCAGAGTATCTTCGTTCACAGGGAGTACCGTATTGACGTATATTGTGGGATTTGATTCTGAAAAATTCTGCTGATTGATTGACAATCAAGGTTTTGGGTTGGTTCTCTCGTTGACCAAACTTACCCCAAAAGGAATTTAAAATTAGTTTCGCCAATGACCGTAACCCTGGGTTGTCAATGACCTTGGAAAAGTCCAGTGTAATATTTTCCCGTTCTTAGAATCTATCGATATACCGATCTTTTTCGGCTTCAGTTTGACAATTTAATGGCCAATCGGATGATTCTTGTTTGATTTTGATAAACTTGTTGATCATATCAGTAAATAGACCTGTAACATCTTTACCAAACTGAACGGTATCGTATGCCCATATTTCATATTTTTCCAAGACCTCGTACCCTTTGTCAATAGCCTTGAGTACTTCATCAACAGTCCATGTTCCTATTGATGATCGTTCTTTATCGGAATGTGAGCAGTCATCAAAGCTGAGCTTCTGTCCACAGACACGACAAAGAACAAACATAAGTTTGTTGTTCATTTCCGTTGGCAAAACAGGATGGAATAACTCTATAGGAGGAAGCACCCTGCACCTAATCAACCCTGACACCGAAGACAGTGTCGGACATTCTGAGCTTACGTAGACCTTTGGGTGACCAACAGGGAATTTTCCGTATTTACAGACCCAGGGATAAAGGGAACAGACATCAATATATTTAATTTTTTCATCATTCTGAGCCTTATAATATTCAAAGGTGTTTCCTGTTCGTCCACCGTAAAATGCATCTCTAGGATTGAGTGGTGTTTGCAATACTAATGGGTGATTTTCGACATATTCTTGCAACTCTTTGTTGTCATTTAGTCGCCTCTTGAAATCACATTCCCACATATCGATTACGTCATAACCTAGAGACTTGAGTCTATCTTCTTTAGCTGTGGTCGCTTCATATATGAGGTTCAACGTTTCAGAAGGTTCTTCCTTGAGGGGTGTATCTCTTTGATGCGCAAAGCAATGAGCCTTCAAATTCAAAGACTTGATTGGTGCCCTCGCTATATCCATCCACTTTAACTCCAGCAATTCGGACTTCCTGACCTTTCGCAGCATGCTGAATATCAATACGTCGCTGGTGTTCTTCCCAAACCATCCATTGAATGGCGATTTTGGATTGGTTATCACGCCACCTCTACCCTCTTTTTGGGATTATACCAATGGTGTTGGGTTTAAGGAAGTTGCGTCTATACACTTTGTTACAGGTCGATGCAATCGTGGTTGCTTCCATAAATGGACAAACTTGAGTCTCACTGATCAATAAGTCTCTGAATTTCAGACAGGATTCAGTGAGAATATCGACATCAGATATACAATATTCCTCAATTTCTTTCTGAAAATGGAAAACATAATTTGTAGCGACTTTATCAGCATGCCATTTCATCAACTCTTCTCTAGCTTTTTCATCTTTCGCATTATCAGGATCATAATATTCGAGAGGAGGTATTAGTCCTATGTAATTCTGCTTATCAACAGTATTGAAAAGATGGGGAAAGTATCCTTTCTTCAATTCAGTGAAACCAAAAGCCTTTGGGAGTTTGGAGAGGGCCATGGGAAAATAATTCAGAGAATCAAGGAATTTGACGTTGCCGACCATCATGGAAATCAGTTTGGTACCTCTCATAATGAGATCGGGAGTGAGATCAGTCTTGGTTTAAATGTAATTGAGAATGAATTGATGGTCAAAACCACCACCATTGTGCGCAAGGACTGTAACAATTTTGAACTTTTTCCTTATTTGTAAAACATGATCCATAAATTTTGAAATAACATCATTACCATTGATGACTTTTTGTCTGAAGCCACAGGATTGACAAACATTCAAACTTTTTTCTAGGATACAATTGTGACAACGTCGAGAATAAACGCAAAGATTGGGTTCATGCAAAAGAGAGCCATCAGTCTGAACCATCTCTTGACGCGTTTCCAAATCATAATAGATGAAAAGGAAATTTCCAGACGGTGGGGTGCGAGTATCGGGTTGTATAAAACAAAGATGGTCTTGAGGCTGATGTTTCATGCAGACCTCACAAAAGATCTCTCCGCAGGTATGCTTCCTGTTGATTGGTATTACCTTGAAACACTCCTCACAACGACGTATCTTCTCACAAATATGATGTTGCAAGTGATTGTTGAAACATATCTGACCGCGAAAAGATCTCTTGCAAGACTCACACTTTACAGAAACCGCACTGGAACAAGAGGGCGACTGTCGGCATCCGGGACATGTCCTTCCACATCTATGTTGTTCTTTAGAATTGTAAGGGTACATGACAGTTTTCGCAGTAATAATTACAACAGAATGCTGCAGTAAGGGAAGTAATAACATTATAATGCCTATCGTGATGGAGCAAATTCAACGAAGGACCAACACCATCACCTTCGAAAATTACATTACGACCCTTTGAACCATAGTCATAAACAATGATTTTATGGTTCAAGTGCTCCTGGAATTGCTGGAGTTCGGGTATTCCAGCCCCATCCTCAGGTATGGAGACACCAGCGACTTCCATTAGTTCTCGTGCTCTTTGTCCCTGCAATTTTCTGTTAGCTCGACGTACTGTTTGCAACTCAGGATCTTTATCTACGTAGGCTCTGGCAAGTACAAGAGCACGAGGTAGACACAAGTTATCTTTATTATTAATAACAATGATACCTCTACGCTTTATACTTTCTTCATTAAAAGTATTGTAAAGTTTTCCGCGACCTTTGCTCGTGGGCATATGAACCGTCGTTATTCTCAAACAGAAAGTTTCCGATTATCCTGGAATTTGATTGATATATGGCAGAAATTCCCTGCCACACATCATCAATTGTCCTCCGATCGGCTTGAAAGCATCCCCCTTGTCCTCTGGCAAAATCCTTGGAACAGAAAGTGAAACCAATCTGATCGGTTGGCTCCACTCCCTCCGTTCCTTTGAGATTAATTTGGGTGATTGCGTCCCTCACCCACCCCGCAGATTCCGCACCCTTGGGTATATTCGCAATTTTGAACTCCAAAGTTCCACCCTGGAGTCCAAAACGTCGAATTTATCTAACATTATCTTTTACAATGTTGAATTTTTGCACTATAGACATTACAAAAATTTTTGTTCACCACAAAACAGGTCTGAACCGCACAATGATCTGGAACAAACAGACTGAAATCAGCAGTGCAATGTATGAAGTGAAACGGTAGACCGGAAGACTGAACGCTTTCATTTCTTCAAAAAGGCCCCCGATTTCATCAAAATTTGAAAAAGGCCCACTTTAAAAATGTAAATTTCCAAAAGAAGTAATTAAAAGTGGTGTAAATAAGGCATTTCTGTACAAAATCAACTATGAATGAGTTACCATGGAAACGTATTGATTATCGCTTGGGAATCCCCACCGTAACATAGGAATACAAAGAGATCGAGACTCATTTTTCAGTCAGAGGTCGTTGAGGTAACAACTCTCTCTTATAACAATGTTCTGCAAACTGTGCTTCAAAGAATATCAAAGTGAGCGTGAACTTTGCGACAAATGTTTTATAACCAGCAATTCGAATGAAGGTAAATGGCAACATGATTACGATAGAAGATCCGTTCTGTATGAAAAATGTGGCAAAGTCATGGGACGAACAACAATCTACAAGCATATGTATAATGTTCATAAGGTATATGATGGATATACAGTTGTATTTGCCCAATGATCAAAAAAATAAATAACATGAAAAATTAATGTCGGTTTATTGTCAAACAGAATTTCATCTTTTCCAAAAATTGCTCTGACACCTCTGGAACACACACACACCCTTTGAGGTTACCGTAATTGAAGTCAGTTATTCACCTTTACGTATACGATTACAGTTCAATATGTTTTTTTAAATAAGCCCCCGAAAACGAGCATGCTAGCGTTTGGTTCAATTTTTGAGATGATAGCTATAATTTTAAACTTTAGTGTATTCTTCATGAGAGATGCATTAACGATATAAATTTTGATCTATAGGAATTTTCAAAGTATTTTTCAAACGTTCCATATCATAAACAGAGTATGAAAATACACTTACCTAAATAATGTTAAATGTGAAGTATTCGTCACAACTTCCTGAACTTTCGGATAGCTCGAACAATCCTTCACCATCACCCCCAAACAATTTCGACACATCCAAAGTTCCACAGGATCCTTCTCAGCTACGAACAAACACCACCCTGGGGGAGAGTTCAAGACCAATTGCAATATCACTGGCGGTCAAGATCAAGATGTTCAAAATTAAAGGAAATGGCACAATTCCCGGTAACACTCCTTTGTAAAATATTATTTAAAAGAGATATATCTGTCAAAATATATAATTTTATATCATACAAACTCTGAATAGGACAAAACAGTCGATGTTTAAAAAGCACTCTACATTGAGAGCATTTATACATTTGACGTTTAGAAAATTGTAAATACAGTTATAGCGTACGAATTGAAACACACGTTCGAAGTCTGACTGAACTGGAGAAACTGTGAGCTGAATATTTATATTGCTCTCTATTTTGCGGTGGGCAGAGCCTATGGATAAACAATCGTCCGCAGAAACGCCTTCATGTGTCACCGAATACTGTTTCTTGTGGACTTTCCCGAATTAGAATTATCACCGGATGCCGTTTCCGTTTGAGTTTATCACCAGCACACTTCCTTTCTTATCACATCTATCGCTCTGACCGAGTTTCCTGTGGACTTTCTCGAATCAGAATAATCACCGGACACCATTTTCCGTTTGCGTTATCACCAGCCGCACACTTCCTTTCTTATCACATCTATCGCTCTGACCAAGTTTCCTGTGGACTTTCCCGAATTGAAATAATCACCGGACACCATTTTCCGTTTGCGTTATCACCAACAGCATACTTTTCTTATCACATCTCACATTCTGAGGGCAAAGTATCAATTTTCTTGCACGGTTAGCTGAAAAGAGTTTATTCTCCATTTGACCAGTGTGAGTGAGAGTTGTTCTAGTGGTACAAGTGGAGTTTCTTCTGATTACAATGAACGATGAACAATATAGACAATTAACACGGCAAATAAATCGATATACGCCGCCAGTCAAGAGATATTTGGTGGAGGAGTACGTCTCATGTATGTCTGAAATATATTCTAATGTTATTTGTTATAGTGATTTGGAGGATTTCAACTCTGGGGAGAGCCCAGAGGTGGAAGTGAAGAGGGTTAAGTTGGAGGATGTACCCGATATTCTGTAAGTCATTTTTTATCTCGAGAGTTCCATACTTACGTATACTTTTACAGATGCCGTGAAACACCGTCACCAGACCACCTATCCTCTTGCCATTGGTGAGGATGAGAATACTTACTCCGAGCTTCTGTACGTCATTTTTTATGTCGAAAAGTTCCATACTTACGTTTACTTTTACAGATGCTATGAAACACTCACTAGCACCTCACCTGCATCAACATCTTTCGGACCACCTACCCTCTTGCCACTCAACACACCATTCGCAACGAAAATGTGTAAATACTGTCAAATACATTTCTGTTTTTGTGATTGGAGTGTTGAGTGGCATAAAGCTCACCGTTAATTTAATAACGTGAAAAATTAAGTGTGGTTCATTGTATTGAGTTCAGATTCACTTCAATATTCAAACCCCAAAAACTAGGAACTGAGCTATTTCGACTTTATACTTCAAATTTCTTTTGTTTTTAACTTCACATGATATTCACGTTCTCCAGTCAAAATTGTCTTGTTAGAGTACTTGCACCCTTCTGTATCTCACCCCATAACAAAGTTAGCTCCTACTGCCCTTTTGACACCGGAAATGTTTAATTATGTTTCTCGACATCGATACGAATCCAATGATACCAAAATTATCGAAATCGAATTTTGGAGATTTGACGGTCGTGGGTTGGAAACCTCAATTTCAACATTTTTTGTTTTTGATGAATTTGCACAGTCCTCGATGCGTCTTATACGAATTGAGTATTGGTTTTGGTATTTCATGTAATCTAAGGCTATTAAGTAGCGATTTATTGTTCTACGATAAAGTTGGAGGGCTGAACTTGATGAATTTAGATTATATGGGTGTTCTCCTTTCATTTGACACCTCACTTGCTATGATGGGACGGAAACTGGATTTTTTATTTTTTTTATCGATTTTCAAGTGCCAAAATGGCTCAAGTACATCGATTCACATTACCTCGTTGAAAATCAGCTGAATCGGAGACATCGACTTATTTGGTACACCCTGTATACAAAATGTATATGAATTCATGTATTCCATGGTAATTTGAGCCACTCTGTACATTTGATTTTTGTTTTTTTTTTCCAAAAGGTTTTTTCTTTCCAATGAGAAGTGGTTATGTTTTTTCCTACAACAGGCGGCATTTTTCAAGGCCATTTTTTCAGGTTTTATTTATTTTTTGTTTGGTTATGTTTTTCCCTGCAACAGGCCGTCATGTTTTTTTAATGACAGACGGCTATGTGTTTTTTCTCTTAAATGCCAATGAGACACCCTGTATACAAAATGTATATGAATTTATGTATTTCATGGTAATTCGAACCACTCTGAAAATTTCTAGTCAGTTTTCGCCAAGAACAAATGACTGCCAACAGCTTCTTCTCGAAGTTGAGAAACATAATTACGTATTTTTTACAAGGGCTTATGGAACTTTACCTAAATTTGATTTCAGATTTATTATGTATTTGTCAAATAAAAAAAAAAGTATGTCAACACTTAGAGAATTCTTATATTTTCTCCACTTTGTACATTAAAATGCATTCAATTCGTAAGTTTTTTTCAATATTCGAACGAAAATCTCAGACTTCAAAAATATTCAACATCTCAGAGATTCTCAACGGTCGGAGAGGAGTCGAAAGACAGTAAGTACGAAAAATGACTGGTAATATCGGCAATTATAATTGTCAGGAATGGAACGTTCTCTTGCGATTGTCCCTAGATTATAGCTTCTAAGAGACTTCAAGGAGTATTTTTTTATTCGAAAATGTAATCTATTCTTTTTAGAAATAATCAAAGCTCAGCTAAAGTGTCTCGATGTGATTTAAAAATAACAAAATGGTGTAAACAAAGTACAGGGCATACCGTTGAGTCTTTAATCGGATGTTGTACTCGTCCCTAAAGACCTAACTGAAACTAATTTGACAAATTGACTCCCATGCATTGAATAGAAAAATAGAACTCCGAATGTCCCTACTACCGGTACCTGATCGCGTGTCTTACTCTCACGGAGTGCGAATTTTTGTTTTTAGTCACCAGTGTAAGAGTTAAAGTCCCCGACTACGTTGTCAAGAACCATACACTAGTTAGACCTCGGGGGGATCTTCAACGATCTGTTCTGATAGTTGAATCTCTGCCCGGCGAGCCAAATCCGCCCTTACCTCAGGCTCAGGGAAGGTACGATGTCCGTTAGTCTTTGAAGTACGGCATTGGCTATAGTACAAGGAGAATAACGTTGCAGCGCGTATGCTGTACAGGAACCATCGAAGATTTCCTAGATTTGAACTGAACATGTATTTCAACACTGAGAAATATTTTCACCTTTTTTCACCATTGTCTGACTTATTTTTCTTCCCTTTGTATATTGTAACGATTTTTATTCATACTTTTTGGTCAATATTCGAACGAAAAATCTCAGATTTCAGTGTACTTACTGTGATATTCAGTGCTCCGTTTTCCTCTATCATCCCTACCATGGTGACTCAATGGCAGAATCATCAGGGCTGAATGCTCCTCGTCAATTCGTAACTATCGGAAATCCAGTATCTGGTTCAATGGAATAGATTCATGTCTGTTGTTGAGTTCACCTCACAAATAACTTTGAACATTTCCAATGAAAACTGATACACCACTGTTTCAAGTGTATGCTTTATGAAATGGAACCTGATTATTGCTATCTTACTTCCGATGTGTGGTTTCCCACAATCCAACATTACGTTGGTTATTTCTGAAATGATAAAAACTCCCTTATCAATTTGTTCACACTACAACAATCAATTTTCTGTGGTTAATGTATCATTACTTATTCGATATCTTTTTTTGTTCTGTTTCCTAGGAAACTTTATCCTTTTCCATTTATTACCTGATTCTATTATACAGGTCCAAGCTCTCCTATGGGTCACACTGTATTTCATATTTTGGGGGGTTGTAAACGGGGTATAGAAACGAATGACCATTATTCCTATTTCGAACAAGTAATTCGCCTTTGTATTTGAATTTCACTAATATTATTCGTAAAGAAGAATTTTATTGTAACTCATACTATTGTTAAACATACAATTTACACAAGTATTCTTCATCTTTGGTGAATAGCATCTTCGATCTGTTGATGTATCAGTAGTTTCATCCGTTTATATTTGGCTAGTAGCGCGTACGGTATGTTGGAAGTATTATATAGGGATCAGGGTTCTGAATGTCTCTGTTTTAGCTGTGAGGTATCGGATTTCTTCACATAGTATGGAGAGTATTTCTTTTCATTATTTGCTTTCTCAACATCCCTTCGTCTTTTAGGTGGGAATAGTAGAGATATAATATTCCTATATTTCCACGAGCCGTTGGAGTTGACAGATCTATCAGCCTTGTATAGTTTTTTATGAGCATTAGTTAGTTCCAAAATATTTTTGTATGCCACCAAGTCTTCTGATTCGTAATGTTGCGGCACTCGTTTCAGCAAAAGCTGCAACAATCCCTCTGTTAGAACGAACTTTCTGTTGTGTACAACAAGTTTATCGTTTGTGTATGCTACAGGAGTGTGTCCTATAACATACCCTTCATCAAAACGTAAGCCATGAATCTCAGACTCAATCGTTGTATTATCTTGAGTGGTATGTTGTTTTGGAGAGTTTCCACACTTCCTTCCCATTGAATGCTCCTTTCCGTCACACATCTTGTTGGATACTGAATTTATTTCGTTGATAGCCGTCTATTTCTAGCAAACTGACACACACAAGGCCATTCTAGTAGTTTTCGTTACACCACACTAACGAGCGATATGTGTCATACTGCGCCATACTAACGGACGGTATGTGTCATACTGCGCCATTCTAGTCGTTTTCGTTACACAATACTGCGCCACACTAACGAGCGATATTTGTCATACGCGCCATACTAACGAACGGTATGTGTCATACTGCGCCATCTAGTCATTTTCGATACACAATACTGCGCCATACTAACGAGCGATATGTGTCATACTGCGCCATACTAACGAGCGGTATGTGTCATACTGCGCCATTCTAGTCGTTTTCGATAAACAATACTGCGCCATACTAACGAGCGATATGTGTCATACTGCGCCATACTAACGAACGGTATGTGTCATACTGCGCCATTCTAGTCGTTTTCGATACACAATACTGCGCCATACTAACGAGCTATATGTGTCATACTGTGCCATTCTAGTCGTTTTCGATACACAATACTGCGCCATACTAACGAGCGATATGTGTCATAGTGCGCCATACTAACGAGCGGTATGTGTCATACTGTGCCATTCTAGTCGTTTTCGATACACAATACTGCGCCATACTAACGAGCGATATGTGTCTATATGACGTTCAGAGTAATAAAAATGGTAAACTACGTATTTATCAACGTCTCATCCCTGTACTAGCAGGACCAACCCCCAAATTTCAGGCCCAACCCTTGCATCCGCACCCCCGTAGCAGGACCAACCCCCAAATTTTTCCACGGGCCAAAGCCACGGAATAACCCCAAAATTTTCCCACGGACCAACACAACAAACGGTCAGAATTCCGTACGAAACACTTTCACACTGGGCCAACACGTCCACCCTCCCACTCCCACCGTCCCCTCGAGCCACCGACCGTCCTACATGGTCGTTTGACCAGCATTCTTCCTCCACGCACCCTGGCCGTCCCAACATGCCAAATCGGCCGTCGCTCCAGCCTCCCACGCTCCACCTCCAATATGGCCGTCTTCACCCACTAGCAGAATCAATCCCCGAATCCGCCACCACACCTCCACCGCCGTCTGCGGGCCATCCCGTCCTGGACCAGGGCCCATTTCGTCACCGCCAACCATATCTCTGAAGTCTTCGGCCCTCCGCCAACCGTGTCTTTGAAGTCTACGGTCAGCCAACGACCGTTGACGTATATATTCCGTCACCAAACGTTGCCACTCACATGCGCTGTTGCCATTTTTCACCCTTTTACAAAGTCGTAGAATCTGGGGGAATTGGCTTGCGCCTCAAGTATAAAAAATACCCAGAATCTGGAGAAAAAAAAGTGACCCCAAGTGCCCCGACCCCTTCTTATTGGTTTCTAAATCTTCAATGTTTATGTCACTAGGGTGAGCTATATGAATTTTTGAGAATGATATCGCATTTTCTAAGTCGTCGAGTATGATATCGACAATTATGAGAGTAGATGTCATTTGATCGAACATTTCTTTAACTTATTATTATTGAAATTAAATGTGGCATTGGTTATTTTCGATGTCAATGTTTGGATTCTATTTGCTATAGCGTACTCGTTTCTTTTCAATGTACTGAGTGTTGTGTTGAATGTGGTGATTATGTGTTGTGAAAGTGATATTTGCTCATTGATTTTCGAGAATGCTTTATTTTGGTTCGTTTTTAGGTTGTTGATGGCGTTTTCATATTTTTCCGCGTCGTCGGCGTCCAAATTGCCTGTTATGCTTTCGAATATGGAGCCTAATCCGTTGATCAAGCCTCTTTTTTTTCTTTTTGGTGTAAGTGAATTGTATTTTTTGCGTGAATTGGATTTTGATGGATTGGAAGGTGGGTTTTAGTTCTGTTAGATACGAGTCGGGAAGTGCGGAACTCAACATTTCGATAGCGAATGTTAGGTGGTTTCGAATAGTTTCGATTTCAGTGAGAATAGGGTCTAGTTCGACGTAGTGGATGAACGTGTGTGTGTTTTCTTCCATTCTGGCAGTTCCTAGTTGGAATGGTAGGATGCCTGGGTTATTGTTCAGTTTCGTTACTTGGATGTCCTGGCTGATGACCAGTGGGACGATCAATCTGAAACAATGGGCGTTTTAGATTGGCTTTGTGGATTACTCTGTCGTCAAGTATTGTGATTTCATTGTCTCTATTTGCTCTTACAATTTCTTGGTGGAATCTGGGCGAAGCTTTGTTTCTAGGACAGTTTTCTTTATACATTTTGTCACCTTTATATTTCAGGGGTTCTTCTCGTGTTTTGTTTTTCCTTTAATTTTTTTTTTTTTTTGGTTGACTAGGTCATTGTGTATGTTAGTATATATGAGTTGGATTTTTCTCTTGTGTTCAGATAAGAAGTCATTGTAAAGTTGCTGTTCTAATTTGATCTGGAAGGGGTCTGATGTTGAGAGGTGGCCATTTATAATTTCGATGGGTTTTAGATTCGTTTTCGAGTGTATTGAGTGGTTGTATCCGAGAATGGCATAGGGCATTAGCCTGGTCATATTATTTTCGTTAGGGTGGTCATTCATTGGTAGTCTAAGGTGTTCAATTAGTGTTGAGTGGAGTCTTTCGACATTAGCGTTCGACTCGTGGTGTCCTGGGGTGACAAAGTGTACTTTTATTCCGTGTAGTGATGTTAGATCTTGTGAAATTTCGTTTTTGAATTCGGTTCCAGAGTATGAGATTATTAATTCAGGAATACCGTGGTGTCCGAAAAATGTTATCAGGTTGTTAGTTATGTCTATGGCACTTTTGCTTAGGAAGGGGTATGCTCGTGCATATTTGGAGAAGGGGTCTATAATTGTTAGGAATTTTTGTTGTTTCATTTGAAATATGTCCACATGGATCGTGTGGAAGGGTTTACTAGGTGTTGGTGAGATTTCGAATTTTTGTTTCGGGGGGTTCCTATCATATTTGTTGGTTTGGCATGTTTTACAATCGTTGATATAGTGTCTCAAGTCTATAGCTATTCTAGGCCAGAAGTATGTTCTTCTGATGCTTTTTTCGTTCTCTGTTATTCCTCTATGATTGAATAATGATTCGTGATGTTTCTTTATAATTTCTTGTTGTTGTTCTTTGGATGTTATGTCTTGTGAGATATTGGTACAGCGGATTATTTTGGTACTTAAAGTTTCAAAGGTGTTAGCAATGATTTTGAAAAAGGTTAAAGGGGTTTTGTTGGTTCCTGTGAAGTATGCTGGTATCATCTTTGTAATATTAGTTTCAAGTTGATTTGTGGCTAGGAAAATTGTTGTTCGTGTTCTGTTGGGAAATGGTTGTTTCATAATTGGATTTTCGTCTCCGTAGTGTATAGTTTTTATTACTGCTTGGTTGTTGTAGTAGTTCAGTGGTTGTTCTGCAACTGGAATTACAGGTATGGGGTTTTCTTCGCTGGTATGTACAGTGTTCGTACTATTAGTTCGGTGTAGAGGGAATTCAATTTCCGCGGTGTAACTACTAGTAGAGGGTTGAGCGTCGTCATGTACGTCTGTCATAATTGGAGGTTCGTGAATTTCTCCTAATATAGAGGATATGTCGATGCCTGGGGTTCTTTCAGGGGGGTGTTTGAAGAAATTATCTAAGTAATTCTGAATTTCGTCAAGGAGAGAAGTCTCGTTTGCGTGAATTTCTACACTTGAGAGGGCGTCAGCATTCGTGTTGAGTTTTCCTTTTTATAGATTACCTCGTATTCGTATTCTTCGAGTTTGAGTCTCCATCTAACTAGACGTGAGTTTGGGTCTTTGAGAGACATGACCCATTGTAGGGGTTTGTAATCGGTAATGATCTTGAATTTTCTCCCATATAAATATGGTCGAAAGTACTTTGTACTCCATACTATAGCTAAGAGTTCCTTCTCTATAGTGGAATAGTTTTGTTCGCTGTCGTTTAGTGTTTTCGAGGCATAAGCTACAGGTTTATCTGAGCCTATAGGTCCTTGTGAAAGAATGACGCCAATGGCAAAATTACTTGCGTCTGTCGTCAGATTGAACTCTTCCGAAATTCGGATAGGTCAGTATTGGGTCATTCATTATTAGAGTTTTGCAATGTTCGAAAGAGTTAATGAATTTATCGTCGTGAGATATCTTTGATCCTTTTTTTAGGCAAGAGGTCAGTGGTTTCGTTAGTTTTGCGAAGTCTTTGATAAAGCGTCTGTAGTTACCTAGAAGTCCAAGAGATCATTCTATTTGTTGTGTCGTTTGTGGTAAGGGGAATTTTTTTATCGCTTCAATTTTATCGGGGTTAGGTTCAATACCGTCCCTCGTAATGATATGTCCTAAGTATGCAGTTTCGTGTCTTAAGAATTCTGATTTGTCTAATTGTATTTTTAGATTTGCTTCTCGGAGTTTGCTAAATATTTTTTGTATGCTATCAATGTGTTCTTGGAGGAAACTAGAGAAAATTAGAATATCGTCCAGGTATATAAGACAAATTTTGTTAATGTATTCTTTCAAAATATTATCCATGCATCTCTGGAAAGTGGAGGGGGAATTTTTTTTTAATCCAAAAGGCCTCCTGAAGAATTCATAGTGTCTTCCCTCAACGTTGAAAGCTGTTTTTCCAATGTCGGGGGTGTGCATTTGAATTTGGTGGAAGCCCGATGCTAAATCTAAGGTAGTGAAGTATTGGCATTTGCCTATTTTGTCGAGTACGTCAGTGATGTTGGGGATTGGATATTTGTCGTCTATTGTTTTCTCATTTAATTTGCGGTAGTCAATTACTATTCGCCATTTCTTTTTGCCTGATGCGTCAGTTTTCTTGGGTACAATCCAGATAGGGGATGACCATGGAGATTTACTAGGTTGAATGATATTTTGATTCAACATTTTGTTAATTTGCGCATCAACTTCTGGTTTGTGAACGAATGGATATCGGTAAGTTTTTGTGTAGACTGGTTGGGTGTCAGTCGTTTTTATCGTATGTTTGACTTCCGTGGTAGATGTGAGAGGTTCGCCGTCTTTATAGAAAATGTTATAGAAGGCAGATATTTCCGATTTTTGTATTTGAGGTGTTCGATTTTGCAGAATGTCGAATTTTTGTTGTTTATTTTCTGCGTAAATGAAAGGCATTTCTTCTAAATGATAAATTTCTTCGTTATTCAGGGGAATAGTGTTCAGTGGGTATAACATACTAAATCTCATCGATTTGTCTGTGGGATTTTGAATTTTAATTACTGCTCGTCCGTTATGGGCGTGTGTTACTGTTTCTGGAATGATACAAGATAATATTTTCTGCTTTTCTATAAGAATATCGCCGCTATCGGCGTCGACTGGGATATCGGTAATTATTTCTGAATTGGGTGCTAACGTTTTGTCAAATAATAGTCTCGGATCCGATTGAAAGTATCTTATCGGGATGGACACATCTGGTGTGTAGATAATGTCGCTCGTTAAGTCTAGGGTTACTTGAAGGGTCTTCAAGTTATTTAATCCTATTAGTCCGTTGAAAACATTATGGAATTTGTACAAAAATAATTTAATTTTTTCGTTGCTTTGAAATTCTTCGAAAGATGGAATATTCATGGCTAAATCGTGTGTAGAATTATTGAAACTATTAGACACTGTAAACTTTTCTTCGAATATGAATTCTGGAAAATATCTCTTGGCAATATTAGGATCTAGAAATGATTTTGTAGAACCGGTGTCAATCAATAATTTCAATGGCGGGTTCTCGATTTCTACGTAGGGTAAAATTCGTTCATTTGTATTATGTGATTCTAATGTTATGTCTGATCTGATGTATGGGGGGCTGATTGAAAATTTACGTCATCATGAAGTTGAGATGAGTGAGGGTGATCTTGATTCTGAATTTCTTGTTCATAATCTTGATCGTTATAATATTGATTTTCTTCGAAATTTTCATAAAAAGATTCTCTGAAAAGAACGGAGAGTTCTATAACAGGGACATAGGGAAAACTTTAAACAAAATGAAATAAGAAACCTGTAAACAAAATACCTGAACAAATTACTATTGATTGATTGATTGATTCATAAAACTGTTCAGAATTTTGCTCTACTACTTCGTGTTCGTTAGCAAAAAATTCTTCTGAAGTGAAGTTGGCAGGGCCATTTCTTTGGAACAAGGGTTTTTGTTGATTTTTGTTTTGATTTCCGTGAAAGTTTGAATAGTTGTGTTGTGGTCTGTTTGTATTGGTTGAAATTCCACTCAATGGAGTAGGCTGGAATGTTGGGAGTTTAGTAGGATTGCTTCTCCAAGCATTTTGTGGTTTGCAAACACTTGTGCGTTGTAAAGAATTTCTGAGGGGGTCTTTGTGCGGGTTGGACGTTAATGGGGCCTGTTGGGAAAGTATTTCCTTGTTGTTTCCCATAAAATTGTGGTCTTTGTTGGTTCTGATTTTGGTTTTGTGCTCGGGGTGGCATATATGTTTGTTGTGGGCGGAAGTTATGATTTGGGTTGTAATTTTGAGTGTGAGGTTTCAATGGTTGTATACGAGTGTACGATTTGGGATTCTGTTGACTCATGTTATGGTTCCTATTTTGTGAGTACATGAAATTTTCTTTTTCAATAACGAGTGACATGGCTTTTTCTAGGGAATCAGGGTTACGTAACCGTACGTTGTCTTGAAGTCTACCTGTCAAGTTCCTAATAAAAGTTTTCAGGGAAAGGTCGTCATAATTTTGAATTTGTAACAAATTTTCTGCTGTGCTGAGTGTAGCAGAACTATTGATTTTAGATGCGATTAAGCTTTTGGCGTCTTGGCATCGAACACCAAAATTATAAGGGGATTCTTGTCTATAGGGTGTGAGGGACAAAAGATCTTGCACTAAACAATCTAAGTTTCTTTGATCGCCAAAACTGAGTTGCAAAGTTGATTTGATACCTGCCCAAGTGGTCAGTTCGGTTCTTGAACCTATTAATAATAACGCTCTGCCACTCAGTTTTCCAATAAGGGTTTGAATTATGAATTCGTTAAGAATTTGATTTGTTGCGCTTTGAAACTGCGATATTAGACTTTCGCAATTTTTAATAAAGATACCCAGTGTATGGGGATTTCCATCATAATGTGGAATTGTATCAATATATAGTCTCAAGAGTTGATAATTAGTTGTGTCAGCCATTTCTTCAGACTCTTTGAGAGCGTTTTCTTACAATTTTACTATTGTATCAATCTGTGATAAACTCATAGGCTGGTGTGAGTTCCGCCGTAACCGTATTACGGGGTTGTTCTCACTTTCAGTCAGTTACTGTACTATTACTTTGGATTTTTGCAAATAAAATTATTTGGGATTGGTTTTACTTGGGATCAGCAAGAAGTCTAGTTATAAACAAATGATTACTCACAGCAATGTTTCTACAAAGACCATTGTCTTTCTCTCCAGGGGTAGCCTCTCGAGTCTGCCTATTTTGGTTCTGCTCCTGGGCCTGCTCTGGTTTTTCTTTCTCGAACATCTTTCTACTGCTATGAACTTTGGTTCCTCGGTGGAACTGTAGATTTGCGATTTCCGAGATTACCATTTGGAATTGAAATAGATTTCCTCTATGGATATACTATTTTTCGAAAATCCTACCGACTGCGCCAATTACGTTTCGAAAAAACCGGAGTGTCTTTTAAAGAAGAACTTTATGTTCACAATATGAAATACTGGTCAATCGACCTTACAATAACAAATGATAACTAGAACTAAATTCGGTGTTGCTGGCATCCCGAAGGAAATCTCGTACCGGGCACTGGGGTCAGCGATAAGTGCCGATAAGAAGTCTAGGAGACTATGTAACTTGCATCATCATTTAATGATAACATAAATATCCATTTATGCCAAAAGGCACGTAGTTAGCATTATTCTCTTGATAATGTTGTTACTATAAGCTCTCTGCAATAAAACCCTTAATTGAAGCTTGTGCTTTTTGATTTTTAATCCGGTTTCATTATTGTACGTGTGATTTTGTAATTCAACGGGTCAGTGAGAGTTCTGCCATCAAAACAAGTTCGAATCCCAGAACCAGAACCACTGCGAGATTCGAATTGTAACTCTAGGGAGTACGTTCGAAGAGCATCTCGCTAATCTGCAGGGAGTGTTCCGTCGCCTTCGTGCTGCTAACCTGCGAGTCAATCCAGAGAAGTGCCAGTTTGGGAGTGGATCACTCAAATACATCGAACATCTCGAAACGTCAGAAAAGATCCGAACAGATCCCGAGAATGTGGCCTCCATTGTGAAACTGACCGCCCCTACCAACATACGAGGACTGAGACATTTCCTCGCTATGGCCTCATGAAACCGACGATTTGTGCTGGCGTTCTCTGGAATAGTAGCACCGCTACATCGTCTACTAAAAAAGAACAGGTGCTGGCATTGGGCACCCAAACGAGAGGAATCTTTTCAGAAACTCAAAGCTTGCCTCACAGAAGCCCCAGTTCTCACCTGCCTCGACTTCGATAGGCCTTTTACAATGCAGACAGATGCTCCCGACCAAGGCCTAGGAGGAGTCCTGACGCAAGCCACAGGTGACCGAGTATACGTCATCGCTTATGCCAGTCGCACCTTGACCGCCACCGAGAAGGCCTACTCCGTAACAGAGAAGGATTTCTTGGCTATCGTATGGGGGGCCGAGAAGCTCCGCCCCTATTTGAAAGGATACAATTGCACAGTAGTCACCAACCACCAGTCTCTCCGTTGAATCAACTCTATCAAGATCCTGTAGCAATATGACTCTGAAGTCAAGTACCGCCAAGGAGGGCTGAATAAAGTGGCAGATGCCCTGTCGAGAGAACCACGAGGCGAAGAGTCAGGAGAGCATGCCAAAGAAGTAACTGCCGTTGAACCAGTAGCCGTTTGTACCTGGTACAACAGAAAGAAGGAAGGGGTGCAATGAAGTTCTGAGACGTTTCCAGGCTATTGTATCCATGGAGACAGCTTGTATCGTCACTTCTGGGACTCCAACGACCTCACAGAGCCAGAACTCTCCGATCCATGGAAATTATGTGTGCCCAAACCTACAAGAGCCAACATATTGCTTGAGATGTACGACGCATCCACTGCAAACGATAGCATGGATTTACGACAGCTATTACTGGCCAGGAATATTTCGCGATGTTGCCAAGTGAGTCCGGAATCACGATTCCTGCCAGAGATATGAGTCATCACAGACGGAGCCTGCAGGCAAGATGCAACCGTCAACCCTGGAAATGCGTCAGTACAGATTTAATTGGCCCGTTATCCCGCTCTACCTGTGGAAATACCTTCATCGTTGTGTTCCAAGACAGGTTCATGAAAGGAGTCCAGTGTCGGCCAATCCGTAAGGCTAGTGCCAAGCCCGTCACCTAAGCTCTCTACGAAGAAATCATCATCACCTGCTTCGGATACCCGAAAGTAATGCTCAGCAATAATGGAACCCAGTTTACGGGACACTTGTTCGAGGACTGAGGAAAATTGGGATTGCACACCGACGAACGCCGCCATATACGCCTTAGGCCAACCTCATCGAAAGGGCCAATAATACGCTTGAGACAATGATCGCCCAATTCTGTGACCAGGACCACCGCAAATATGACTCACATTTGGCCGACCGGCTGTTTGCAATAAATACCGCCCGCCAAGACTCCACTGGATATTCTTCAGCATTCCTGAGCTATAGAAGAGAGTTGGGAGTACCAAAAGCGCTGTACCGAACGCTAGTTCCGACGACACAGGAAGACAAAGAAGGCAATGACCAAACCAAAGTCACTGAGCAGACAGAGAGGTTGCAACACCTACAGGCAACGTTCGAGATGGTCCAGATAAATTTCGCCAAGGCCTCCACCACCCAGAGCCGCCACTATGATCTCCGACGCCGAGAATGGCGATGTAAAGTGGGCGACCAAGTGATGAAGAAAGAGCATCACCTGTCATCAGCCTAAAAGTGTTAAGCCGCGAAACTGGCCCCCAAATACTCAGGTCCATACACGGTGACTCGAGTATTATCACCGGTGGAGTATAACCTGGAAGACCAGAAAGGGAAACGGCTCTTACGGATCCACGTTAAAGATCTGCGTCCAGCCCATGGCGCAGACCCCGAAGTGGACTAGGACATGCTACCCCAGAAATGTCCCCGTCACACAGTCAACCGCCCAAAGGAGACCAGTCGTCCAAGTCCAGGCAAGACGACGCCTCATGTCCTAATGTCGTATCCTGTCCCGCATATATGTCATGTGGGCAACCAAGTGATGAAGAAGGAGCATCACCTGTTGTCATTAGTCGAGAAGGCTAACGTTTATGTCTTGAAGTAGTGTTAATGATATATTACACGTGATTCGAAATTTCATTCAAACAAGTAAAGCGGAAAAAGTTCAGAAAGCAGGAATGTTCTCCATACAAATGGACATAACACAAGATATTAAATCAACAAATCAATGTTCTATTATTGTCGGGTACGTGACAGATAAAGTATATGAAAGAATATTTTCGATGTGCCACAGTTAATCCGGTACTGAGCAAGATTTCTGCGACTTATTGAAACAGATGCTTAGTACCTGCTATATCGGTATCAAGAAGTGTGTGGGTGATGCTGTAATGCTACAGATGGGGCAGCAAATATGAATGGACGATATCAAGGCCTTAACGCGTGGCTTAACAGAGAATCACCACATTTGGTGCTACGCCCATGTATTGAATCTTGTGCTAACAGATGCAACCAGCTTGACAGTTTTAGCAGCATCTTCATTTTATTTGCTCAATTATATTTCCGGTTTTATTCGTGATTCTTATCAGCGAATGGATATTTGGGATGAAACAAATAAAGACTTATCATAAAAAGCTTGGTCTTACAGGGCATTCTAAATGGTGGTCAAAACATTCTGCAAAAAAAAAAATATCAGGATCGGTTGAAGAAGAGAAGAACTATTCGTTTATTGAAGTTATACTAACTTTGAAAACAATCCAGGGAAAGACAACTGATGCTCGCGCGAAAGTGAAAGGATTTGTCGAAATGCTTTCAAAATATGAGACAATACTAACAGCTCATATATATTGTTCTGATGATGAAAATTTGTATTATTTTCTTTCATGTATAATTATTATTATTTTTTTATGTGCTTTTCAAATAATCATCATAACAATGAACTTCGGCTATGATATTCTTACCCTTGTTCAATATACCATTTACCTTTCTTTTATTACTTCACCCCAGCTCAGTCGGTACGCCTATGTAGAGCAGATCGTCTCAAATCTAAAGAGGATTGCAGTTGTGCCATCTAGTTGTTTGGCTTGAAGTCAATTTACTGTTTCATGGAAATATAGCTTGTGATATGATCAAATGATAAATAACGAGTCCAGAACATAGTTGAATGTATGATTTTTCATTCAAATAAATTTTAAAATATTTCAAATACCTATTCCTGCGATATCTACCTTATGATTATTGTAAATGAAACAATCAAAATTCAAAACATCAAATTCTTGCTCATGCGCAATCAGCAAATATTGCAATTAAATATGTAGAGGTTATATTTATTTTATGATTATGAGTACGAAAGAGAATTCACCACTGTGAATCGGTATTATTAAAAAGAACCATAAAAAGTGTCTAGTGTGAAACGTATCACTGTGTTTAGTTTTTGTTGATAGAATATTTTTTTTAAATTCAGTTCGTGCACTCACGAAAATCCTAGAGTAGGTTTTCAATGGCTACTGGAAGTGAAGTAAGCTGATATTGGCCCCCTTGTTGCTGGTTATGTCAAGAATTGGAAATATGATCTGATGTGGATTGGAGGTAAGTGGCTCTTGGGTCAAATATTTGCCAGGCAGTTGCTTGATTTGATTTGAAATTATTGTTACATTCGTTGTCTGCTCATTTGCGTTGATTTTCGATGATGATAAATTTTTGTTATAGCTTCTTTCCAAAATTATGTTTTTTCCCCAGGCAACCATCATTTTTTTGTATTCCCGATCTAAATTCAATTTTTTGCACACTTTCTTGAAATACATTTTCTAATTCTAACATATGATACAATTTTATTTACAATTTCTATATCTACACCTAACATTATTCATACAGAACTGTTCAAAATTCATATTCACCCATTTTCTGTTCTCAAATCTGTTATTTAGATTATTTCCAATGGATATTAGTTCGACATGTCCCTGTTTTGTTCCTTGTGACTCAAGATTAGCATACAGGATGTTCTTGTTTGTAGATTATTTTTGTCTATTTGAATTCTAAAGTGTTATTTGTGGATTTTCATTTTCATACTTTTATAGGTTGTGCAAATTAAATGGATTGTTGGAAACATTCTGATGATAATAGGAAAGCTCCACTGCTAAACTCTTGGATCATCTGCGTTGACTACAAAATGTCCAAAGGTTTCAGAGATACAGAGTACACAGAAAAATGGTAAAAACAATCATAGCAGGTATTCATGTAATGTATAAATATAATTTTTTCCAATTTTTATATTTTTTATATTCAACTTATACTTCATATCATAACAATATATATCTGATAATGTTTGAAATAACTACCCCATTGTCAAATTACCTACAAACATCCGGACTGGACTATTTGAAATATTATCAAATGATTCATTCAGGATACAGCCGTGATTTTATCACTATTCAAGAAACAAAAAATTCGCCCAGGCCATGAACAAAAAATTGGATCCATTGGAATACGACGACTTAGAAGTGCAAATTCGTCTGCCAAGTGGAAGAATCCGACGAGACGAACAAATGCCAGGTGAAAAATGACCAGATCACGTTTTAACGGACAGTAATAAAGCATATAAAATAAACGTACACAATGTTATATTCAATATTGTTAAACAAAGTATAGACAGACGATTCAGTAAAAATGATTTTGTTTTGCAGATTTATCGTTACTTGGCCCAATTTTATTTCACAAATACGGAATAATCGAAAAAAACTCAAAGCGCTAATACTAGAAGAACTGACAAGAGCGCTTTCAAAATTTGATTAAGATATCACAGCTCACGATCTACGCCAAAAAATTGTGTAATTTATTGTTACAATATTTTGATTCGATACAATTCGTGTGCCACGACCTTTTTCTAGCTTATGAATATCTTTCAACTCTTCCCTTCAATCAAGTGTATTGTGGGAGAAGTTTTTCGAAATTGCAATTTATAAAATATCAATTATTCCAAGGGAATTGACAGTATTTCTTGCTGATCAAGGACATTCTAATAGTCTGAATCCCAATGAAATTTTCGAAAGAGTTGCCCAAAGAATAAATCACTTCAGGAAAATGCCCATCGTTTAGTTTCAATTTATAGTATTATTAATAAAAACCTTCCATTTGTGATAACTCATTGTTAAAAAACTGTGGTCAATTGCACTTTAGATTTTCCGCAAACGAAATGAATATTAATAGAATCATGAGATGAAATTGTCCGTAAATAAATCACAGAAGCATAACCGCGCATGCTCGCATCACAGAAACCATGGATTTTATATCTTTGGGCATGGAAAGCGTAGAGTTTTCTAGGTAAACTAATATTAGAAAGCGAAAGAAGTTCATCCTTGTATTGATTCCAAGTACGAATTATGTCAGGACTGGGAGTATCATCCCATCCAATCCCAGAAGTCCACAAGCATTGAATCAGATACTTTGCCAAAAAGGTTATCGGAGATAAAAATCCCAAAGGATCATACATTCGAGCTAGATCGAATGAAATAGTTCGTTTGGTGCATGATTTATTCTGAAATTGTTTGACTGAAAACGTATCTTGAACAGGATTCCATTGCATTCCAAGGACTTTGAGCGAAGAACTGGAATCAGAGTCGAAGAAAAGCGGGTTTATACTCAGATATGACGGCGGGAGATCACTGATGAGAGTGGAATCATTGCTGGACCACTTGCGTAACTCGAAACCACCCTTTTTTAGCAGGGAAATCAATTCTGTGCGGAGGTTACGAGTATTTTCTAAAGTAGAAGAGCCACAGACGAAGTCATCAATATAAGAAGCCGAACGGATAACTTCCGCAGCGAGAGGAAGATTATTACCTTCATCATCGGCTAATTGGCGCAAACAAGCGAGAGCAAGGTACGGTGAGGGGGATAAACCGTAAACAGCAGTATTGAGTACGAAGTCTGTAAGTGGTTCGTCAGGAGCGAAGCGAAAAACAATTCTTTGATAATCCTTATCGCAAGGATTTATATTAATCATGCGGTACATCTGGCGAATGTCACTACAAAGCACATATTCATGACATCGGAAGCGCAGTAAAATAGTTACTATGTCCTGTTGTAATTTTGGACCGACATGCAAACACTCATTGAATGACTTTTGACCCGGTGGGTTAGCTGAACCATTGAAAACAACCCTGAGTTTCGTTGTTAAGCTATCAGGTTTCGAAACTCCATGATGTGGAATATAATATACCTTTTCCGGAATATCTGTACTAGATACTAAGGACATGTGATTTAAATCGAAATACTCTTGCATAAAATTTTTATAAAGCGCATACATTTCGGGATCTTTCAATAATCTTTTTTCCAAATTTAGAAAGCGATTAACTGCAAGATCTCGAACACCTCGAAAAACTGGATGCGGTTCTTTAAATGGCAACGATACAGTATATCGCCCACTGCAGTCTCTGTAGTGCGTCATTTCAAAATGATTGACGCAGAAATCATCATCAGGATTATTAATTGCAATAGATGGAATTTCTTCAACTTCCCAAAATTTTTTCATTGCGTTGTCTAGTTCAGATAGTTCATTGAAATTCACAAAAAATGATGAGACATTATTGGTAGTAGGCGTTATCTTGCCCATAAGGATATAACCAAAAATAGTGTTGATGTTCAGAACCCGATACTATACCGTCTAGTAAAATGTGAGGAAAAAGATCAGCGCCGATCAATAAGTGAGTAAGTGAGTACTATAACTTCGTCAAACCGACACTGAAAGAAATATTCAATAAATATTCGTAGCGTACGCTGTTTCAGTTTATGAGCGAATAAAATGGACCATTTTTAGGAATTCACAGACGCTTAAATTTTGAAATACAATGCACGTTCGTGAAGGGAAAAAAATTGTGAGTTCTTTTTAGAATTTAATTCCAGTAAGATGTAACTGCTGAATATTGTTTTTTGACTCGTATTAGAATCTTGACTGAATTTTTATCTGAATAATTGAGAAATTTTCGAAGTCCTTGTTGAATTTCAATGTCGTCAATCATGTCGAGTAGCATTTCAATTTCATTGAGTATTCTCATTCAGAATGAGAGCTTAAATGAAGATTCATCATGATATAGGAAGGCTCAACTTCTTGTTTCATTGATTATTATCATTGAACACACTCTTTAAAAAAAAATCAGATTACAGTTTGATTAAAAAAAAAATATCATGAGTATGAAAAAATACAGTTTTTAACAGAGTCAATGAATCTGTTAGTTGTTAGTAATTTGAGAAAAGTGAAGTGTAGAGTCAGTGCTCCGAGAAGCGATTTCTTGAGGTGTTCCAGGGCAACAAAGTTGATAGCCTCCGTTGAGTGAAAAATATCTTTGTAATTCTATGTCGAATTATCTATCCGCATTCTTGAATCCACACGTATATAATTCTTTCGAATTGAATTTGATTCGGCAACCGCTCGGCAATCTAATTGATAATTTTAGTAACTCAATTTTTCTAAGTAAACCAATTAATTGGAAGGGCTGCGGGTACAATAACGTACCACTTGTCACATCTTGATGAGGAAATGAATATTTTCCGATAGCCCTGCCAAAAAAAAAATAATGAGTATTCTTTCAATGTCTCTGGCCTGAATAATATTTGACTGCAACCCTAATACGATGGCATTTGTATTTTAAACGAGTCAGTCAAGATCACACATCTAATTCTATATACCGGGTGTCAACAAATCTATTAGACAAGTCATAACCTCTAGAATATTAGGGGTATCAAAATGAGATAGGTAAATGGTTTTTAAGGAGGAGAGTTTCTGCATATTGTTCACTTTCCAGTCAATTCCGGATTCTACGGAAATGGCTCCGGTTTTGAATTTGTAAATGGAACACCCTGTATATCATAACATTTTTGGATTTTTGAAACAATTCTGGATCAGAATGTGACATTTTTTAGAGTTTTTACGTCTATTTAATTTTTTTAGAGTCACTTTTGATATTGCATCTAGGTGGCCATGATCGGACGTAAACTAATCTGAGGACCTCAGGTGATGTCAGAAAATTACAATCGCAAAGTTTTAGTGACTAGTATGATAGATTGGAATAAGTTGGCTGAAATACATTTTCGTGTCAAACTATTATTTTTCACATAGCGACCATTTTTTGACAAGCACTTTCCGATAAAAGGCTTTTCTGACGAATATAACGATACTAATTTATTTGAGATTGGATTTAAAATAAGAACATAAATTGAATATTACTAAGGAAAATATTGGATGATAATTTATTTACTTTTGTGTGCCATGGATAGCCATGATGCATAATATTTTGCAGTTATTTTTATCAAGTCTTCTTTGGAGAACAAAACACCCACTTAGGTGATGACAGTGACATAAGCTTTATGAGCAGACTCTAAAAGTTTTTTAATTTTCCTTGAATTCCAGTTTGGTTTTTCTTCAAAATAATGTATACCCCAAGTGGAAAAGTGGATATGTAATTAATATTTCGAGAATGTCATAGAAATTCAAGGAATGCTGCGGAGTTGTATGCTCAGAGATATTCCAATCGGCAAAATCCAGCACATCAGTATTTTCCGTATGTGGAGAATCGTTTCAGGCAAGAAGGAAATCGAGAGGCGGAACAGAGGTTTATCATAAATGAAGAGACTGAGATTGACATTCTTGCTATGTTTGAGGTTGATGAAACGTAAAACGGTTTCTTCAGGAGAAATTATTAAAAAAATGCAGATTAGTCACAAATCAGCAAAAAAATACTGAAAAAGCACAGATATCGAGCATTCAAATGTCAGTTACATCAACATTTGCTAACTATGGCGATAGACAAGTAGTGTTTCGTGATTGGCTGCTTTAAAATAATGGAGTTAGCCCAAATTTTATGAACTTCATTCTATTTTCCGACGAATGAATTACTATTTACAAATAATAGTATGTCCAATAAGTAAAATATTCAGTACTGGGCCCAAAAAAATCAACATGCAATGAGAGAGGGCAATTTTCAAGTCAGGTTTGCCGTCAATGTCTTAGGTTTCCTTCAAAATGAAATCAAGGATCATCATAATAATCTGCCTACAGCAGTTTTATAGCTGATTCACTTCCAACAAGATGGAGTACTCCCTCATAATACCAGAGGAGTTCTCAATTACTCAATAGAGCATTTTAATAATTAAGTTATTGCAACCAATGGTCCAGTACGGTGGTCTGCCCTTTCACTGGATCTCACTGTGCTCGATTTCTTCATATGGGTATCTTTTATAGAGAAGGTTAACTATGCAACACCCCCAGCCACTCTTGAAATCTCAGAAGAAATAATTCTGCGGGCATAACGCCTCAAATATTACAAAACATGTTGGGGAAATCAATTGAACGAGCTGAAATGTGCCTTGAACAAGAAGGAATGCACTTTGGAAATTTACTACAGTGAAAGTAAATGAATTATCATCCAGTATTTTCTTTAGTAATATTGAATCCATGTTTTTATTTTCAATCCAATCCCAAATAAATAAGTATAGTTAGGCCCGGTATTCTCACCTCCGGTTGTACTAGGAATAAATAAACCAATGGTAAGAATGTGCTTTTCTTATCAATAAACGTTGAACAAAAGCATATGCTAATCATTGGTTAATTCATTCCTAGTTTAACCGGAGGTGAAAATACCGAGCCTTAGATTCGTAATATTTTTTTTTGAAAGTGCTTGACAAAAAATGGCCGTTCTTTGAAAAATAATATTTAGACACAAAAATGAAATTTTGCCACCTTGTCTTATTTCTATCTATCATACTAGTCACTAAAACTTTGTGATTGTAATTTTCTGACATAACCTGAGGTCCTCGGATTAGGTTACGTCACCTTGATGAAATATTGAAAGTTACTCTAAAAAAATGAACTTGGTGAAAAAACTTTTCGAAATATTACATTTTGATCTAGAATTATCTCAGAAATGAAAAAATGTTACAATATACAGGGTGTTACATTAAAAAATTCAAAAATGGAGCCATTTCCGGAGAAACCGGAAGTGACTGGAGAGTGAACAATATGCGAAAACTCTCCTCTTCACATACCATTTACCCATACCAAATCTCATTTTGATACACCTAATATTCTAGAAGTTATGACTTGTCTAATAGATTCGTTGACACCTGGTATATATATATATATATATATATATATATATATATTATTATGTAATGATAATTTAATATAATAATTTATATTTATTTATTTATTTTGTTTTCTTTCTCACAATTCATTTTTATATTTCGCACTTGTTTATCATATTTTCCTAATAAATTGTTACTATCATCTGTTTTTTGTATAACCACTCCCTGAATTTTATTTTGCTCATTATCTGTTTCAAATGGTTTACATATTCCTTCTGTACTTTCTTTGAAATTTTCTTCCATTCTCGCTGAATTTTCATTCATACTTGCTGTATTTTCATTCCCTCTTTCTATTTTCTCTTCCATTCTTGCCATATTTTTTTTTTTTTTTAAATTTTATTGTTTTCTTTCAAATTTTTTTAAATCAATAAATCTTTAAACATACTGTCCCTTTCTATCTTTTACCTTTCATTTCCTTCCTCTCATACTGCTTCTCTCTCCTTGTTCCTGATCACCCCTCTCTCTTCCTTCTGCACCTTCTTCCGAACCAACTTTCTTACCATCTCTCAAATCCATTTTTACTCACCAATATCCAGCCTTACTCGTTGAAATACCAATTGCTACTGTTCACCCAGTGTTATTAAGGAATAATATTTTTCCTTTACTTGCCCTTACTTTGCCTTGGAATGATATATTGCCCTCAATTTGCCACTACGTTGCGATAAATATTAAGAAATAATATATTTCCCTTACTTGCCCCACGTTGGGCGCCAAATTATTATGTAATGATAATTTAATATAATAATTCATATCTATCCATTTATTTTGTTTTGTTTTTGCTTTCAAATATTATTTTTGCAAGTATATAAATTGTTGTTATAGTATGAAGATGGCTAATAATTTTTGCTCTTTTTTGTGAGCCAAATTGTTATGATATAGATAATTATTTGTGCCCTGTTAATATATTTTGCAATGCAATAATGATTGCTAGCTACGTCACTGTTCTCTCGTCACGTTGCTGCCAATTGTTATCATTTTCTTCACCACAGCTAAGCACAGTTGGTACGCCTCTTGTCTCAGATAGCCGGTTCAGGCAATTGAGCCACTACTTGATATGCCAAATTTCAATTTATTCAATGGTCATAAGTATGATTGTTGATCATTGTAGAAAACAAACGACAAAGCATAAAAAGCAATTATTTCCTTTATTCAGGAAAACTTAATTTTATCTGGCTTACGAAAAATAGCTTATTCTGAGGTGAATTCACAAATATACATGGAGAAGCAAGTCATGGATAGATAGACACAACCTCACTTTTACCTTGAAAGTGAAATTTTCCTTAAAAGTTCAAAATAAAGTGAAATAATGTTCTTCTAATGTGATATGCGGTATTAGTGAAATTGTTCAGGACGTGATTTGCACTATGAAAGTTTATACTTGTCTGGAACTGTCGGTGTTCAAGATATACCCAGGAATTGGATCCCCTTTCACTCCCATCGCTATCAGGAACTCCAATACAAAAAAGGAGGAACCATTCCAATCCAAAAATCAGCTTTCGAATATTTGTGTGTGGTGTACAAATAAGGTAATATTGGTTTTTTGCTTATAATGTTGAAATTATTCCATTTTTCTTTCTCCAAAAATATAGCGTGGCATTCGTTTTAAATTTCTTTTCGATCTCCTTTGTGGCTTTGTTTGTTGTCACCAGGATACCAATTTTGTTCCTTCCCTCCGATTCGAATTTTTGAATTCGCGCACTAAATTATCACATTTTCACTGTTTATGGTTATTTGTCATAACTTATACATAAAACAATTTTTCCATTCTTATTAACTATGTACAAATTTCAATAATAATTGCCTCTGACACTTTCCCGCTCTTATTCTCTCACAATTTCAAATTCTACATGTGACCATCTGTTCCCTGATTGGCTATTGTCATCAAGAAGTTTGCTGTTCTACCATTGGCTACTTTTAGTAAGCTACAATTTCATATACTGTATGTTTCAAATTTATACATTTGTAGATCACATTTTATTCAGGAAAATTTTGTAAATCTAGACTTTTTGTTGTCTTTTGAAGAATTATGGGTTGTAATCATTCTGACAGTGTATGAAATTGTTGTGTTATAATTTGGATATTTTCATCTATTCATATCATACATAGGCTTATAAAGGAAATAGAACTTCTAAAATTATGTAAAAACAATCTTTCGAAACTAATAGCTATTTATTAATTATTGTTTTTATGGGTTTTTTCTTTTTAAAATATATACCTGGTTTTTCATAACATAACAATATATATATATATATATATATATATATATTTGCACACTCGTGAATGACGAGTGTATAATGCCATTTTATAACTAATTACAATAGTTAAAAATCTGAAAATTTCAAAACATGTTTTGTTTTTCCTAAAATTAGACAATATTTAGGTGATTGCAGGTGACCTACTCAGAGGAAAACTTTGGCAATTGCCGAATGCCATCAACATTCAACTTGACATTTGAATAAGATAGTGTAGTAAATGTACACAATGCAGGTTGCCTGAGATAGATATTCAATTCAAAATTTGAGAAAACAACTAACCTTGTTGTATCCAAACAAGTGATAGAGTCAGAACTAGTCGACTTCATACTCTGCTTTGAAGTACTTATCATAATTATCACAGGTACTTGTGAGAAGCAAACAACACAAACAGTGCGGAACATTCGCAATTGAATATTATTTTGAAAAATAATATCACTACCATTGTATCGATTGAGACATTCAGAACACGTGAACTGAACACTGTTGCCAAGCAAGATTCTCGCATTCACGGTTCACAAAGCTGTCTACGAAAGGAAGTTTTTCAGATTCTACTGGTGTTCTCTGATTGGTTGGCGGGTGGAAGATTCGAATTAGCAACCAATCAGAAAACAGTACGCGATATGCAGTAGAATTAATTTGAACATTATTGTCTCTGTCTTCTGCTAGTTCTTAAACCTAAACACCACAAGCTCTTCCGTCGTCTTCTGAAGGGTAGAAGACAAGATGAATCACTCGTTGCATTTATGAATGAATTAGTTAATTTCGATTCTAGAGTTGCCAGTCACTGTGCGGGCGTTTTTGTACTAGATATATTGATATAATATACATTATATTTCGATGGAATGGCAAATTCTACAAAAGGCAAATACAATAATGTTTATTCAAATTCTCGTGCACATCGCGTTCTGTTTTCTGATTAGTTGTTAACTAAGAACTCAAGATCTTTCATCTACCAGCCAATCAGAAAACACTAGTAGAATCTAACAAACCTTCGTTCGTAGGCAGATTTGTAAACCGTGCATGAGAGAAAATGTTACGCAATATGCAGTAGAATTAATTTGAACATTATTGTCTATGTCTTCTGCTAGTTCTTGAAACTAAACACCAAGCTGTTCCGGCGTATTTTGAAGAATAGAAGACAAGATGAATCACTCGTCGCATTTATGAATGAATTAGTGAATTTCGATTCTGGTTGGATTGTGGAGTCGCCAATCACTGTGCGGGCGTTTTCGTACTGGATATATTAATATAATATACATTATTTTTTGATAGAATGGCAAATTTTACAAAAGGCAAAGACAAAATGATCATATCAATTCTCGGGCACATCGCGTACTGTTTTCTGATTAGTTGTTAATCAAGATTTCAAGATTTTTCATCCACCACCCAATCAGAAAACACTAGTAGAATCTAACAAACCTTCTTCCGAAGACAGCTTTGTAAACCGTGCATGCGAGAATCCTGCTTGGCAACAGTGTGCAGTTCACGTGGTCTGAATGTCTGAATCACTACAATGATCGTGATATTGATTTTCAAAACAATATTCAATTGCGAATGTTTTCCACTGGGTGTGTAGTTTGTTTCATACAAGTGTCTGTGATAATTATGGTAGGTACCTCAAAGCAGAGTATGAAGTTAACTAGTTCTGACTTCATCACCAATTTGGATATAACAAGGTTAGTTTTTGGCTTCACTTCGAAATTGAATATTTATCTCAGGCAGCCTGCAATGTGTACATTCACCACACCTTATTCGAATGTCGACTCAAATGTTTATTGCATTCGGCGTTGCCGAAATTTTTCTGCAAGCAGGTCACCTGCCCTTCTCAGAATTCTATCGCATTTTTCCAAAAAAAACATGTTTTAAATTTAATTTTTTTTCAGAATTTCAACCACTGTAATTTGTTACAATATGGCATGATACACTCGTCATTCACGGTTGTGCAAGAGGCCAGATTACACCTTGTATATATAAATATTTTTTCCGTTTCGATAGGGGATTTCCCATCCTATTCATGGAAAACACTATAGGTTACATGAAAAATTACATGTTGTAGTTAGTGGAGCTGTATAATGTGGAGTGATAAACATATATTCGTATCACAAACAGGTGGTTGAATAGATGGTTAGACATAGTGATTAAACATTGTGTTGAGAATATATTTTATCACTCTACATTTCACAGCTCCACTAACTACAACATGTTATTTTTCATGTACTATATGATGTTTTCCATGAATAGGATGTACCAAAAATATTTTTTCTGAACCCCAATCTCAAGAAGATAACACGAACATAAGATAAACAGGTTCAAGAATCTCAGCTCAAATATATATATATATATATATATATATATATATATATATATATATATATATATATATATATATATATATATATAATGGGTAATAATTCTATGAAATCTACCTAAAAATGAATGGGACAATACACTATTTGATCTTTTCTCGGAAAGAACCTGTTTTCTCAAAAGCATCATTTTTGATATTCGCCCATAAAGTCTCCGATCTCTGTTTCAGATCACGTAGGTATAACGAATTGAAGAAAAACTCCGTTTGTGAAAAATTTAATTGAAAAGTTTGAAATATTATATCAGTTGGAGAATTAACAAACAAATAAACTATACCTGATTCATATATTTTCTACAAAAAATATTTTCAATATTCATTATATATATATATATATTTATAATAAACTTCTCAATGAAGTTGTCGGTTGTAAAATCGAGAACAAAAAAATCCTACGGTCACCCCTCCATCTTCAACCAACATAAAATATATTTTTTTATTCATTCAATTGACGCAGTTTCAGAGATATATCTTCATCGGGCGTGATGAATGCGGACCTCTTATGATATTTCAGTGGACCAGGATTTTGTTTGGTGGGAAGCAGCTCGAAGCTCATCAAAAGATGGAAAATCAAGGCTTTCACATTCAAAATGCTAAATCTGGCACCGATGCAATTGCGTGGTCCTGCTCCAAACGGTATATAGGCATACGGGTCTATTTTATCCTTGTTTTCATCGCTGAATCTTTCTGGGTCGAAATGATCTGGGTTCTCGAACTTCTTAGGGTCATTATGTAATGAATATATTGGTATCCACAATAGACTACCTTTCTCAATTACTAGGGGTTTTTCGGTTGGATCAACTGGTTGAATAACATATCGTTTTGTGCAGATTCTATCCGTGGCTGACATGACTGGATATTTTCGTAGAGTTTCTGAAAAACATAAAAAAATGTGAATAACTTCAGGAAATATCAATCTTCCAATTTTTGTCAATATCGGGATTTAATTTTACTAACTAAATGTTCAAAAAATCATCCTTATACATTATCTGGTTGAGTCACACTAGTGGATCATTTCTCAGTCAATGCTAAAATATAATTCGAGTAACATGATGCCACTTATCAAGGAACGAATTAAATCGCCCGTTCCAATGGGATCCGCTGACTCCGCTGACGACGGTTCCGAAATATCATCCAATTCCTGGAAGCTGATGCGCCAGCATTTTTCATCTCCTTGAGAAAATCTTGATTTTAATTCATTATTGTTTTTACTCTTGTACTGTTCAGACGTATGTCTTCATAATAAAATTTGATTTTCAAAAAGAGACTTTCAGTTCCAAAAGTTATCACTGGCGCAGTCGTTAGGATACCCGAAATTGTGTGCGTATCGAACGTATCAGTTTTCGTTTCTACGATTGATCGGGTATCGGAACTGTTGACTTTGTTTTGTGGAGGTGTTGCGAAGGAGCAGCTCTTCGAAAATCAAGAAACCCAGTCCATCGAGGACCCATTGCTGCCCTCAACAGACAAATTCATCGGGGATTGGAACAGAATCGTCTGATCTCGCAAGGAAGCCATCTGGGAAATTCAAAATCAAGGAACCAGTTGCCTGCCTTATAGGAGGATGCTCAAAGTCTTCGTAATTTTAATGTAAGTCGATGATAATTAATGTCAGTCGATAATCTATAGGAAACTTTTGAAAATTTGAATTTAAACACTGAAACTCCTTCAGCTGACTCTTTAGTTCATTCACAAAGTAATACCGAAAATTCGATTCCAATAATGACCAATCAATTCAGTCCAGAATACCTCAAATGCGTAACTGAATTCGATGGCAACCCTAATGATTTGAAAAGATATTTATCGGTTTGCGATTCAATTATCAATACGTTTTTTAATGCAACAAATCCAGCAGATTTTCAAAATGTTAACTTAGTGAATTGTCTAATTTCAAAATTATCAGGCAATGCCGAATTCGTTGCTAATATACAGAATGTTTCGAACTGACAAAAACTTAAAGATACATTAACTAGAAATTTCGCGGACCAGAGAGATGAGTCTTGCCTGAATCGAGACTTAGTTATGCTGAAACAATTTCCAAATGAAAAACCCCAACAGTTTTACGATAGGTGTTCGAATATCTTGAACCTTTTATGTAATTATATTGATGTAAACGAAATTACCAACGATTCTAAGAAATTGAAACGCGATTTATATAGTAACTTGACACTCAGAACTTCCTTTTCTGGATTAAGAGAACCTTAAGGTACAACAATACGATGAATGAAACCCAAATCACTCAGTGAAGCACTACAATTCCTTTTACAAGAGGATAACGTACATTATTTCCAAAATTACTCAAATAAAAATGTACTCAAACCGAATATTCCACAATCTAGGCCACAAACGCAAATTCGGCATTCATGTGCTCCGCCAAATGCTCATTTCAATGCTAACACCTCGAACAATTTTTTCAGATTACAAAATTCTTTTCCCTCTCAACCAATACCCATTCAGCCAAGAGCGCAAAATCAATCCCAAAAATTCTCCACTAACTTGCAAGTTTTTAGGCAACCGTATCAAAATAGAAATATTTTCAGGCTGAATCAAAATTATTCATTTTCTAAACCTACACCTATGAGTGTGTCCATTCGGAATACCTTCAACAAACCAACCTCAATGAGCGTATCAACTAGAAATAACGCTAACAATCAACAAGGCCCTTCAACCTCATTTTATCAACAACCACAAAGAAACTTCATATCGAAAGAATTATTCAATACGATAGTAAGCGATAATGACGAATCAAATTATATCTCTGACCAAGAATTCGTCGAAGACGATCACATCGCCTATTACGAAACCGACCAATATCAATATTCTACAGAGAACATTCATCAAAATAAGTATTCTGAAAAAAATTCAGGAAATATCAACGACCAAAAATCAAACTTAGTCTCTCAAATAATATCTTTCAATAACGCCAATTCTAGTGAATTGTCATATATTACTTTCCCAGAATATGACGCAAAATTTCTTATTGATTCAGGTTCCACGAAATCATTTATTGATCCCGATATCGCTCAGAAACTATTTCCAAATTCAATTAAGTACGATCCTTCCATTGTTTCAACCGTTTTTCAGAAATTAGCCCACAAATACAGTGCATTTGTGCCAGCTTCGAAATTATTCAATTTACCAAAACAGAAAAATCTGAAATTCTATCTTTTCAAATTCCATAATATTTTCAAAGGTTTAATTGGTCTCGATAATTTGAAACTCTTACAGGCCAGTTTAGATTTTGGGAGTGACTATCTAACCACCCCGTATGCTAGAATTAGACTCCAATTTCAAAAAAACAAAAATAATTTGAACTTGGTTACAGTCGCACAGCGTTCTGAACAAGTCATTAGAGTTGAAACCTCTATTCAACAGGGCGAAATTATAATACCCCATCAGCGCTTTCATAACTGCGAAATCCCCGAATGTTTGACAATAGCAAAAGATGGCAAAGCTATAACCACTATACTGAACAATACCACGAAACCAGTAACATCAAATTTTTCAGAATCTTTAACAGTAGAAAAATTCGATAGAAATGAAATTCAAAAAATCGATTTTCAAAATTTTTATGACTCACTGAAACAAATTCTAGATCTTTCAAAAATACGAACTGACCACTTGAACGAGGAGGAAAAAGCTAAAATACTATCAATATGTAAATAATACTCAGATATATTTTACCACGAGAATACACCCCTGAATAACAAGCCGAGTAAAACATAATACACGAACAAGCAACGAGGTACCGGTATATACAAAATCTTATCGATATCCATTTATACACAAACAGGAGGTCGAAGAACAAATAAAAAAAATGCTTGATCAGAAAATAATCCGACCAAGCAACTCTCCCTGGTTCTCGCCCATCTGGGTGGTACCCAAAAAGACGGACGCTTCTGGTTAACAGAAGTGGAGAGTGCTAGTTGACTATCGTAAGCTCAACGGGAAAACCATTGACGACAAATACCCGTTGCCAAATATCACCGATTTGTTGGACAAGTTGGGGAAATGCCAATATTTTACGACGCTGGCCTTAGCCAGTGGCTTCCATCAAATTGAGATGGAAGAGCGAGATATTGAAAAAACTGCTTTCAATACAGAGCAAGGGCACTATGAGTACCTCGGAATGCCTTTTGGTCTCAAGAACGCCCCTGCTATCTTCCAGAGGGTTATGGATAACATCCTCCGTGGTATCCAGAACGAAAAATGTTTGGTGTACCTGGATGATATCATTATATTCTCCACTTCGTTACAGGAACACCTTGAACGACTAAAATCAGTATTCGACCGATTGCGTGAGTCTAACTTCAAGATTCAGCTTGATAAGTCGGAATTTTTACGTAAAGAAGTAGCGTACTCAGGTCACATTGTGACCCCCGAAGGCGTCAAGCCGTACCCTGATAAAATCAGGGCTATAAAGAATTTCCCTATACCAAAAACAACCAAACAGCTCAAAGGATTCTTGGGTCTCCTTGGCTACTATCGCCGCTTTATAGACAATTTTGCCAAATTGACTAAACCCGTTCACTAAGTGCTTAAAAAAAAGGAGCTAAAATTGAACATAATAAAGAATTTGTAGGATGCTTCAGCGCATGTAAGAATATGTTGATAAATGATCCAATCTTACAGTACCCGGACTTTTCGAAACCCTTTAACCTTACGACAGACGCTAGTTGTTCTGCTCTAGGGGCTGTCGTTTCCCAAGGTCCTATTGGTCAAGATCTACCTGTCCCCTATGCGTCTCGAACATTGAACGATTTCGAACAAAATTATTCCGTGATCGAAAAAGAACTCCTCGCTATAGTCTGGGCTACAGTATTTCCGTCCCTACCTCTCTGGTCGAAAATTTAACATAGTCACGGACCACAAACCTTTACAATGGTTCTTTTCTTTGGAGGACCCTAACACCAAATTACTGCGATGGCGAATCAAATTAGAGGAGTACTCTTACCAAATTATATATGAGAAAGGCAAGCTGAATACTAACAGTGACGCCCTCTCACGAATTGGAATCAATACAAAGGAAGTCGACACAGTTTCTGATCAAATCGAACAAATAATTCGAACCATACCAACTGACAAAGACCACCCCCGAAACACCGAAATTGACAGATTTATCGAAGAAATAGTAACTCCCGGACCATCACGCAATAATGACATTGATAATATTTCCATGCAAGTACAACCCGACGAGGAGCGTACAGATAATGACCTTACACCAGATATCGAAGACGAAAATGACGATACTATTTATTCAAATGTCGAACAAGACCCCATGGTCTCCATACCAATCGCGCAGTGTGCTGTAAATCTTGGTCTTAACCAAATTTTTGTGAGTTCAGTACTTCATTCACCAGCCAAACCCATAATTACCATTTTATTTGAAAAAAAAAGAATTCATGTACAAATATCAGAAAATTATTTAGAAAATGACATATTGAAATTCATCAGAGATTTCGTGTCCCCAGGTGTACAGTACCACATTTATTTTGAAAACCCGGAACTCTATGAACCTTTTTCAACAACAATTCAGAAATTTTTTAAATGGCCATCGATTGAATTTGAACGTTGCATACAAAAATTAATAGATGTCACCAGTGAAGACGACGTCAAAGAAATCATTGAAAAACTTCACGAAGGAAAATCGAACCATCGCGGACTCGATGAAACTTTCGGAAGGGTAAAAGAAAAATACTATTGGCCCAACATCAAAGAGTCTATTCAAAATTACATCAACCAGTGCGTTACATGTCAACGAAGTAAATATGAACGCAACCCAATTAAAATGAAACTAAATATCACGCCCACTGCGACGAAACCATTCGAAATCGTCCATTTAGATATTTTCACTATCGAAAAAACTCAATTTCTCACAATTTTGGATAGTTTTTCAAAATATGCTCAAGCATATCTTGTGAACTCACTGACAGGTACTGAAGTGGCCAATAATTTAATCCAATTCTTCTCACATCATGGCATACCAAAGAAAATAATTGTTGACAATGGTACAGAGTTCAATAATTTTTTAATATCCGAACTTTTGACACTACATAAGGTAGAAGTACACTTCGTCTCACCGCACCACCCTCAATCGAACGGTATGATTGAAAGATTTCATTCCACCATTTTAGAATACATTAGACTCTTGAATACACAAGGTTTCACAGAAACCCCGGCAAAAATGAAAATGTTATATGCAGTCCTAGCATATAACCATTCCATTCATTCTGTTACCAAATTCAAACCTATAGATGTCATAAGTGGACACATATCCACCGATGATCCTTCCAATATCGAAATCGATAGAAAATTATTGAATGATTACACCAACGAATACAAAGAACAGTCCAAACTCCTTTACTCAAAAATTGATAATGACATTATCAAACAAAAGGGAAAAATCGTCGAGCGAGAAAACAAAAAAACGCGACAGTCCCGCGGTATTCAGAACAAATCAAAAGGTATTTGTAAAATCGCACGTGAGAAGAAAAGAAGCTAATAAATTTTCTAAACCTGTACAAGTGAAAAAAGTCGATGAGAAAATGAAAACTATTTCCACAGAAAATCAACCAAAAGTTCATATGAACAATCTGAAACGCCCTCTTAAAAAATATCCTTCCGCCATTAAGAAATAATATTTTTTTTAGGATTTTTGGCAGTCTCGGACAAAAAAAGATTACCATGCAAAACTTAAAGAACAACCCAGGGCTTATTCCTTCCAAATTGGGAACAGCAAAGGTAGAAACTTATGCTCACTCCCTAATTCATTATTATGATTTAAATCCTATTAACACGGAAATCAATAAATTGAAATCACACTCCCAATCATTGAAAGTACTTGTAAAAAGCAATCAAAATTATTCAGCAGACGTTTCGAATTATCTGAAAATATTACGGTTCTCAGAAAAAATGCTGAATGATAAGTTATACGAAATTCTTCCGCACCCTTTCAGAACAAAACGTGGTTTAATAAACGGCGTTGGATCAATATTCAAATCTATCACGGGGAATTTGGATTTCAGTGATGGGGAGATATGATCAGCTGATAGCAGAATTGGAACACAATCAAAATAATTTGTCCACAAATATCAAAAGGAAAAACTCTCTCAAAATAGCATTGATTGAAAAATTTAACAGTACAATTCAGCAAGTAGAACAAAACGAAAAACTTATACAAACAAAAATTACTCAAATTGCTTCAATAGTGAAAAGTCAAGTATATCGAGAAAATTCTTTGTTCATTAAGGATGTCATGAATCAAATAATCAATATGTATAGAATCATAAACTCTATCTTACAAGATGTCAAAAATTCAATTCAGTTTTCCGAATTAAACATTGTTCATCCTAGTATAATAAAAACTGAAGAATTTTACCACGAGTTAGAGTTATTAGGAAAATTGTTTGATAAAGATCAACTACCAATTGAAGTTAGTTTCGAGAACACTCTTTTATACGAAATAATCATAGAAGTCAAGAGCTACATATTAAATTGTAGAATAACCTATATACTCCACATTCCAATTACACACACCTCAAAATTTGAATATCATCATCTATTTTCAATTCCAATTTCAACTGGGAGTCAGTTCAAGGCAGTTATACCAAAAACTAAATTTCTGGTTGAAAGCGAAAAATATTACGCATTCTTGAGTAATCCCTGTGTGAAAATTGCCCGTCAAACCCACATCTGTCCGCTCACCGACATAATGAAAACAACAGAAAGAAATCCATGCGAAATCCAGCTACTTGATTTCAAAAACACCTCAATATGCGAAAGAACGTCCATTCAGTTATCAACAACGGTCATCAAATAACTAGATGACTCAAATAAATGGATCGTTCTCTTACCATCACAAGAGACTATCAAACTGAAAGGCCCAAATCAAGACGAAGGGCCTGCACGCAACACACAATCATCAACGAAAACCAGTTCAACCAATACTCCTGCCAGCAATGCAAGAATTTGGAATGGAGCCATATACAGCAAGTATAATGCTTCAACTAGAAGATATGGACTTAGACGAACTTCAGTCGATTAAAACAGCATTCAGGCAGAATCAACCAGAAATCTCCTTCCTGGAAGTGGCACATATTCCAAGTTTTTGGACGCTGTCCATCTACGCTATCCTTATATCAACAACGATGTATATCCTGTACACCAAGATAAGCCCCAAATTCTGCAAGACAAAGACACCCAGGGATCAAAACACAGAAATCGAGATGTCCAGGCTTCAGCTTCCTCACTAACCCTCCTTCGCTGAATCTTCGGGGAGAGGAATTATATCGCCCGTTCCCATGGGATCCGCTGACTTCGCTGACGACGGTTCCGAAATATCATTCAATTCCTGGAAGCTGATGCGCCAGCATTTTTCATCTCCGTGAGGAAATCTTAATTTTATTTCATTATTGGTTTTACTCTTGTACTGTTCAGATGTATGTCTTCATAATAAAATTTGATTTTTTAAAAGAGACTTTGAGTTCCAAAAGTTATAACTTGTCGATAACCACAAGAGCTGAGACGTTTCAGGACATAAGAAATCATCAGTTGTTCTTCTCATTATAATTATGTGTATTGAAGATTGATTCTTTCTTTAGAATTCAGAGAGAATGAAACCTTCTTTGTTGTACAAAATGAATTATTTTTCGTATTTTTAAATTTAGTTTTTAATTCCAAGTTTAAAATTGGCGCAGTCGGTAGAATTATTGTGGTCGTGAAAAGAGGCATTGTGTCGTAACCAGAACAGAACAGTTTCGCGTATCTGAAGATTCAATTTCTTCAGCGGGGATCGAAGATATCTATTGGTGGGAAACGAACAAAGTGCTCTTTGCTGATGAAGGATCATGAAATGAAGCAGGGGACTTCAGAAGATAGCTCGTCGAATTTTGTCAATTCCAAATTCTTCTTTGACTTCCCTCAACCCTCCGTTCGAGGATTTCAGGTGAGACAGGATAGTGATAGTGAATTCATTCCAACTGAATATTGAATATTAATTCTTCGAATTATTGATAACATGATTCAGTCCAATTCTGAAATGGATCAATGAATATTGATCTCTTGATTATTTCTTAATATCAATTTCATGAGCGAAATTGATGATAGTTCAAATAGATCGTTACTTTTTCTTTGGAAAATAGTTGCAGGTTAAGTTCTGAAAACATGACACCAGTAGAGCAACCACTGTTAAACTGGAATCTTTTCAAGTCTCGATCAGTAGATATCAAACCATATATATATATATATATATATATATATATATATATATATATATATATATATATATATATATATATATATATATATATATATATATATATATATACAGTGTCACACATAAACTACGCAACATATGGAAGTTTTTTTCATTAATAGATCTAATGAAAATTTTACCTCGCAGTTAGTTTGTGCTTAAGAAATGAGTGAAAAACAGCCTCTTTCCTTCTATCATGTGCTACTCTGAACATGTCAAATTTGACATTTTTTTCGAAAATCCTCAAAAAACCAGTTTTTTTTTGGAAATTTCGAAAAATGCCATACAAAAAAGTTGCTCAGTTTCCAATTTTATACCTTTGCTTCAAATTTGGACTCTCTGCTGTCACTTCGACTCTTTTCCATTTTTTTTTATTTTTGGAATCTTTTGCTCTACCGATTCGAGCGAAACATGATTCAAATATCATAATTTTGATGAATACGAAACTTCAATGTCATACATGACTAGAAAATACCCACATTGGCCTGTTACCAGAAAAAACATTAATGCACCTCCATAAATTCGTCTTTGTTGTTGCAAAGTTCATCTAGTTTTTTCATTTCATTGTGAAACTGATTCGGATTTTTGATGTATGGACGTTAATATATCAGTAATCGAATAAACGAATTTCTCTTCATTCTTATTACACTCGTATTTCTTTTTTTGATAGATTTGTATCCCGTTAGCTTCAGATGAGTTCGAAATATTTTGATGTTGTTTACACCCAACAGGGTGACTGTTGGATGTAAACTGTTTGATGTAATTTTCGAGCAAATAATAAGTTTTCGCAACATTTCTTAAATTAATTTCATAAATCTCATATTCTTTATTTTCACCATTAGATGTGTGAAAAACATTAAAACAAAATAACTATAACCAAATTCACAACAAAACATCGTAACATTCATTGATGTATCTCAATAATCTTATAAAGAACCTGAATTCATCATGCCGTCCTTTCCGTTCCATACAAATCATAGGCCTTTCATTCACAGACTTTGTAGTATTTTCAATAAATAGGGGCACAAAGTAAAGTCCAAATTTGGAGGAAGGGTATTAAATTGGAAACTGAACATCTTTTTTCTTTGGCATTTTCCGAAATTTCTAAAAAAAACTGATTTTTTGAGGATATTCGAAAAAAATGTCAAATTTTACAGGTTTACACGACAAAAGGAAAGAGGCTGTTTTTTACTCATTTTTCAAGCACAATATAACTGCGAAATCAAATTTTCATTATACCTCTTAATAAAATAAACTTCCATATATTGCGAACTTCATGTGTGACATGTATATATGTATATATATATATATATATATATATATATATATATATATATATATATATATTTATATGAATTTATTACTAGTTGCGATAGTTTATTAAATGATTATCGAATATCCCAAGATGACTCTTTCCAAAGACATATTATTGAATGCATCCAAGAAAAATTGATTAACAAAGCAAAATCTATGGTAGGAAACCGTACTGAATTGAATACATGGAGGAGTTTAAAAAAATGGTCTCAAGCAGTGTTTTTCAGATTCGAAACGATCTAGATTGTCTGGTTCAAGAGCTCACAAGAAGTGGGCCATACAAAGGAGAACACCTCATCAACTTCGGCAGAAGAATTCAATTATCATGAAGCAATCTTGTTCAACGAAGAAGTAATGATATCGCACTCTCAGAAACCCATGAACCATGTCATATTTACCACTATGATAAAACAGCTCCAAATACTTTCATTGAAGGATGTACTGGCACCCTTAAAAATGATATGCACCTCACACAATCAGATTCACTGGAAGATGCTATAGTTTATGCCAACGATTTCGGAATTGTTCAGAGGTTATACGGTGGTCTCTCATACTTGCACAAATAATTGTATTCCCAAGCTAACGTATATGAATAATCCCCGGACTAATTTCAATGATCAAAATGATTTCAATATTCAGCCTCATTTTCACCCATTCGTGGTTTTCCCTGCGAATCACAATTTTTTTAGATTTCAAAGAAATTAGTAACTTTGAAAACGAGTTTGGCCCAATCAACCAATGCCGGTTTCACCGAGGCTACAAGAACACAGATACCCCAAAAATCACGAAGTATTTGGCATGACAAATTTTTTTACAAACCATATCAAATACCTATGAATCAGTTGCCAAAACCCGAGACAATGTCAACAACATCCTCAAACCCCACATTAGTATCTAGAAGACAATTCCAAAATCCCAGATATCAAAATTTTGAGAATATAAATTTGCAACCCAGAAGAAATCCATTTTTTTTTTGAAGCATTGCATTCTGTCGATTATTTGAATCTGGACTCACCAAATGAACATTGTATTGTCCAAAACCCAATTTCATATTCAAAAAACCCATATCGTGATGAATACCAAAATTTTGAGAACTGCATCTAAGATCATAATCGATATTGAATTGGATAACGACAAAGATGTGAATTTTCCCATAGACGGCCACAACAAAAACCAAACGTAAAAGAAATCAACGTCATTTTGAATGATACATTACCATATATTGATGATAATTCAAAACCCTGAGTAAGAGCCATTGATTGATACAGGTAGCTCACGATCAATCATCAGACCTTTGAACATTGAACATTTTTTCCCAGATACAATTTCCATGCAAACACAATAACCAAGCCAACTCAAGGTAGTTGGATGATTAGATATCAAGGTCTTGTTCCAGCAATCTCTGAATTCAGTAGCGATTACGAAATAAATTTCATTCTATTTGATTTTCACGATTATTTTGATGGATATTGTGGAACCCTAAGTTTCAACCTGAAAATTCTGATAGTAAAAATTTGCATTTTCATTCAGATTGATATAAGACGTACAGGGTGTTCTTATTGAAAGACCACACCTGTCCACCTTTTGTTATAACATACTGAGTGTTATCAGTCTATTGACCAATAACGGAACAATTTCCCAGAGCGGCTTGAGATCTTGTTTCTCCCAGTATGTAATGAAGCGAGGGAACTTAATTTGACAGTACAAAGACCAATCTCAAATCGTTTCGAAAGAATAATACAATTAAGACTTGTAATAATATATATATATATGTATTTTCTAAAATATAAAAACAACTATTGATACACCTGGTATAATTTACTGAGAAAATGTATAGAAAGTCAAAATGAGATTGAATAAACAATAATCTAAAATGAGAAACAAATATAGGTTGACAATTAAAATAACTGTTCTTCAGTTATTTTAAACAATTGATAATAATTTTACCTTTGTTGAATCAATAAAATCAATAATGAAATATTTTCTTATTACACTATACATATATACCTTGCCAAATAAACAGTTTGATTTCTTACCGTCCACTGAAGTGATGCACAATATTTAAATCAAGACTTAATTATTCCGTTTTATTTCCGAATAATATTACGCGTTCACTTGTTCAATATGATTATTTAGCTTCTTGATAAATATTAATTCCTTCCATTTAGTTATTACTGCGATGATTTCTGATGCGTTACTATTTCACTATGATTTCTGCATATAGTTGATTAATTTGCTACTTCCGATAAACTGTACGGAGTCTACGCTTACTTAACGTAGGAAGATGAGACTTCATCTTCTTAATTGAAATTAAACTTTACTTCTAGTCGCTTCATAATGAAGCAGCACTAACTCTGTACTGACTGACTCGTTCGACAACTGGATTCTGAATGAAGAGAGAAGAGAATGAGAGTTCTAGTATGGAGAATCTTATATATATAGCGTTGATATTCAAACGGTGCCGCCCGCACTCAATCAAATATATTTAATGAGTCGGCAAGTTGCCTCGTTTGAGTTGACACGCCGCCATGATATATCACCAAACCTATTATTGCTTCTAAGAGACCGCGGTCATTCATCTGTCCCGGCGTACTATTAGTTATGAAGGTCTGAACATAGGATTGGAATTTAGATTGAGGTGCCGACACAATTAATAGAGGAAGTATTCGACTTTATGAGTTGTCATATAAATTTTACTATTAATGCGACCGTTTTTTATTTCGAACGAAAATTGATTTATTTTATTGGCATTCTTCAGTTTCAGTTTACATATGGCTATATTGAAAATACTTGATAAGGAGTGCTCACAACACACCTCCTTTTCCCCATTTAAAAGGTATTAATTCTAATTGATACCTTTTTCATGACCCTAATATCTTGGGTAGATGAGTGGTATTGGATCTCAACTTGGTTATGGCTCTGACAATGGTTTTAGCATACCATGAGCAAACTAAATAAATTCTTACTGATAATACCTATGATAACATATGACCTTTACCTTATTCAATCATGCACCTAATATTACATACATGGTCAACAATATCCCTACTTATATAATTACTATTCTAACATACTAATTTTAACATGCAAATCTTTATATAATTCTCAATAAAGATCCTTTCAAGTCAGTGTCTTCTGAGACGGTGCTGGCTTCGAATTGGAACGCCACCCTGTAGATATGACCTGTCATCACCTGCTGTGATAGAGACTGTCTGTGGTCTGGCGAAATCAGGTTGAAATTCTCCAACGACCTTATGTCTGCTCTTCGACTAGGGATGTGGTAAACAACATCTGTGAACCATATGACTTAGTTCCACTCAGTCTGCAGTGAAGTAAACGGCCTTGTCGTTAGTTTTTCGAGCCACCCTTCGTGTAGAGGACGTGTTTGACGGTAATTATCGACTTCTCTCTATGATGCAAAATGTCACCTGACATTTGATTAAAAGTTCCAGTGAGTGGTAGTTTCTAAGGTTCTTCCGTGTTAAATTGATGGTTCAACCTTCTATTTAGTTGGATAATTTGTGCACCCTTGCACACTTGCGATGAGGCTTCCTGGGGGGGTCCCTCAACTCTGCACTCTGACTATGGGCTTGAATATCCATCCATCCTTGGGTATTGTGAACTTAATTGGATTAAAAGTTCAAACTCTCCATGGCGATACGATGCTCAGTAATTAACTATTTGGTGAGAAGCTGATAATCATTAATTTGAACTCCGTTATAGTTCAAAAATCCATATTATATTATCCGTAATTGTTAATGATAATTTTAAAATGTTCTTTATTATCACCGATATTTTTCGCACATGTTTACGTTTAATTAATGTTATTTCACTTAGTCATTATCAAGGTAACACTTTTAATTACATGCTAAAATCTCTTCTCGGTAGAAATTAAACCTTTATATTAATACTTTATTAATGTCTATAAAGTCCTTCCGAATTTTCAGGAAACACACACAATTTTCTCTTACTGTCTATGCTTTACTCAAAAGTCCGATTCTCATGTAGAATAACCGACACTAGATAGTTTCTGTCTCATTCCGTCACTTGACGATATTTCCAATGGTACGCGGTACGTTATGGTTCAGGTAGAAAGTCCCATCAATATTTATTTCGCGTTAATTTACAGGGTGTTTCAATTTCTTTGACTACACGTTTCGATACGTGCTTGTGTATATTTGGCAAGATTTCTGATTTCCAATTATTTATCTATACTGACTTACTATACTATTTGACCAACTGTGTTTAAAAATTTCATGATTTCCAATTATTTTTAACTTTTGTACATTCCTTATTTTGTCTTTTGGCTTTTGAATGTATCCATTGAAACTCTTTTATTGTTCCACTTGTTCTAGTCTGATAACTATGATCTATCTCCGGAATACTTTCTCCTTCATATTCTGTTGATTCAAGTTGATTTCTATCTTCTAGTGTTTTTAGGTTTTCTAGGGGTCTTTTTCTTGATCTTTCTCATCGGTTTTTCCTTTATTTCCTCTTGAGTTCCTGCTTGCAATTGTTCTTTCGTCCTGAAGTTCTATTCTTCTAATCCTTTCTCCTTCTCATATTCTAACTATTCTCTCTATGTTCCCTACACTCAGTGGAAAATTTCTACTTATATTTCTGATTTCATGAATTGGCGGAATTCTTCTCTTTGTATACCGACTTAATCATTTCAGCATTCTTTGATATCTTTCTTAGAACAAATTATTCTCTTTGAAAAGAAGTTTGGATCGAACTTTTTTCTGAAGTTTGCGTTCCTGATACTACCGTATTGTTAAGAGTTGGATTGCCACCCCTAGGTGGAAATAATCCTTTCCTATATACAGGACGCTCTGGGTTTAACGTTACTCATCCTTTTATTCTCTAAAATAATTTCCTGCCTATTTTCTAGTTGCGGAAATTTTTCTTCTCTCTGATTAACTTTCAGTCGATTCATGTGTTCAATCCTGTTTCCAATTTGTGAGATTTCTGGATTATCAAGCTATGACTTCTTAAATTTAGATTTTTCCTTTTGACTGGCTACGGTTTCGATGATTTTTATATCTTTAACTACTTCCTTATTTTCGTCGGTATTTTCTTTCAAATCTCGTACCATAATACGTTTTTTCGATGTTGAAAATTTATTATTGGCTATTTTCTTTAATTTTAAATTTTTTCCGAATTCATGTTACTCCTTGCTTTAACTATGCATATATTCAATAATCTGGGCGGCAAATTCTTGTCCTTGGACGAATAAAATTCAGCCTTTTGATTTTCGTCTACTGCGAAAGTACTTTCTTTGGCGACTATCATTCCAACGTCCTGGAGGGTAGAATATCTCTCTTGGGTGATTCATATCTACCTTTTAGACTGTCTTTCAACGATTTCCTATGTGCTACAACGATCTTCTTCCCTAAATTCCTTGATGCGTTAGCTTCGGCAATTCCGATACTTCCTGTATATGGTTTGCTACCTTCTTGAATATTTTCATTATCAAAAACTTTCATACCTATCCGTATATCTTTTTCCATTTTCCGAACATAATTTCCTTCATTCCCGCTGTGGTACTGCATTGGCAATTTTCCGTTCCATCTCTCTGTTTCTTTAGGCAAGAAATGTTCGTTCTTTGACGAATAAATTTCTACTTTTAGACTGTCACTTTCGAGTGGCGTACTATTCATGATGGTCGTTCTCAGATCATGGGTTTTTCCCATTGTTCTGGTTGAAAAAGTGTCATTCTTGAATGAGCTGGCTCTTTCACTACGACTATACTTTGAACTTTTCCGGCTGTCTCGCTTGACTATCCTTCCTAGTGTACAGGGCGTTTCGGTTTTGTTAAACCTTTGTGATTTTCATGGATTTTTCAATTTCCACTTTTGGCAATTTTCTATCTTCACGATTTTTCTCTAGTTTAATGAATGATGTCACAGTCAAATCATCAATCATATTTGGCTTGTTCAATCGATAACCTGTGTTATCTTCCTTCCTAGACGATTTTCCATACTTTTCCGTTGAATCGACTTCTTCGAAACCTAGTGTCTCAAACACTTCACTATTTTCAGACATTTCCATTTGATTCGAGCCGGCTGGACTCATTTCATGGCGTGAAAATCCATTTTTGATTACTCGGCAATTCGTTTTGGGCGCGCACTCCCTTGAGAAATTTAGCTTTTCGTCAAAAGTTAATTCAATCCACTGTTTTATCATTTTGGTCATGTCTTCAACCCTTTTCCCATTTCGTCCAAACTTTTAGCCAATTACTATGTTCGTTCTCTTTTTCTATTTGATATACATGTGGGAATTCCTTATACAATTCTTCACCGTAGGTTAGTACATTCTTTTCTTGCTTCTTTCTATTTAAATTCCTGTTATATCCGGACATTTTTCCATACTTTCTCGGACTATTTCCATTCGCGTAACTATTTCCTGTTTGTCTTCTGTCAATTACTCTGCCAAAATTCTGATATCGGTTTCTATTTGATTGATTGATAAATCTACGTCCTTGTTCGTTCATTCTTCCCTGAGTTCGAAATCTATTTTCCATTGAATAGTTAGAAAACCTTTTTCTTGGTTTCTTTATTTTTCCAAATTTTCTAAATCTGTTTCCCTTAGCATAGTCGGAAAACCATGGTCCTGATTCACTTAATATCTCATTTCGAAAGCTATTTCTATTTGGACATCTATATGAGAGGTGACCAAATTCTTCGCAATGATAACATACACCATTTTTCTTCTTACAATTTGATTCTTCATGACCCTTACGATTGCAATGTGTACACACTATTTTATTCATATTGAAATTTCTAAAATTCATATTAGTTTGAGCTGTTAGTGTCTCAATTAATTCTTCCTTCTCTGCTAATTGTATGGCTTCTTTTAAACTGACAGGACTGGCAGATAAAACTTTTTTCCTTACAGGATCTATCAATCCAATACAAAATTGCACAAGCGTATCTTGTTCAAATTTTTGCTTTAATACATCATCAACCCTTTACAAGCGTATCTTGTTCAAATTTTTGCTTTAATAATCCTAAACTGCTGCAATAATTCCTTTTTAAATTCAGGCCAATTTATTGTATTTTTTAATTTGTCATCTGTATCTATAAATAATCTGGCGATTCCTGTCAATTTTAATCTAACTATGGAACTTATTTGACTGTCTGTCCATCTTGCTACAGCTGCCAAACACTCAATTTCACGAACAAAATCTTTGATATCTGCTGTACCATTAAAAGAAGGTAAATTATCCATACTGATAGTAATGGTAGGTTCATAGGTAATCCTACCAGTCCACGGCACTGTTGTCGGAGTTTCCATGATTTAACAATTTTAATAAAAATCCCCATTGAATAAAAAAAAAATTTTCTTTTCCGAATACTTTCTGAGATCAGCCTTGTATAAACGCTATATATGTTTTGATTTTCCATCTTTTACGAAAATCAACCAATTTTAAACTTTTGACCTTATTTTTCTACTGTAATATACATTCATCCTAGACACCTGATCAACCTTTGATAATAGAGACAATATTTATCTTACACCAGAAGAGTGTTCTTATTGACAAAATACACCTGTCCAAACTTGTTGTTATGAAAACTCACTTTTAACATACTGAGTGTTATCAGTCTATTGACCAATAACGGAACAATTTCCCAGAGCGGCTTGAGATCTTGTTTCTCCCAGTATGTAATGAAGCGAGGGAACTTAATTTGACAGTACAAAGACCAATCTCAAATCGTTTCGAAAGAATAATACAATTAAGACTTGTAATAATATATATATATATGTATTTTCTAAAATATAAAAACAACTATTGATACACCTGGTATAATTTACTGAGAAAATGTATAGAAAGTCAAAATGAGATTGAATAAACAATAATCTAAAATGAGAAACAAATATAGGTTGACAATTAAAATAACTGTTCTTCAGTTATTTTAAACAATTGATAATAATTTTACCTTTGTTGAATCAATAAAATCAATAATGAAATATTTTCTTATTACACTATACATATATACCTTGCCAAATAAACAGTTTGATTTCTTACCGTCCACTGAAGTGATGCACAATATTTAAATCAAGACTTAATTATTCCGTTTTATTTCCGAATAATATTACGCGTTCACTTGTTCCAATATGATTATTTAGCTTCTTGATAAATATTAATTCCTTCCATTTAGTTATTACTGCGATGATTTCTGATGCGTTACTATTTCACTATGATTTCTGCATATAGTTGATTAATTTGCTACTTCGATAAACTGTACGGAGTCTACGCTTACTTAACGTAGGAAGATGAGACTTCATCTTCTCTAATTGAAATTAAACTTTACTTCTAGTCGCTTCATAATGAAGCAGCACTAACTCTGTACTGACTGACTCGTTCGACAACTGGATTCTGAATGAAGAGAGAAGAGAATGAGAGTTCTAGTATGGAGAATCTTATATATATAGCGTTGATATTCAAACGGTGCCGCCCGCACTCAATCAAATATATTTAATGAGTCGGCAAGTTGCCTCGTTTGAGTTGACACGCCGCCATGATATATCACCAAACCTATTATTGCTTCTAAGAGACCGCGGTCATTCATCTGTCCCGGCGTACTATTAGTTATGAAGGTCTGAACATAGGATTGGAATTTAGATTGAGGTGCCGACACAATTAATAGAGGAAGTATTCGACTTTATGAGTTGTCATATAAATTTTACTATTAATGCGACCGTTTTTTATTTCGAACGAAAATTGATTTATTTTATTGGCATTCTTTTTTTTGTTTATAAAAATTCTAAAATGCTAATCAAAACATAGTTACTAGGGTTTATCTTACAGTCGCAAATGAGTCCACATTTGATTTTAAGAATTTCCGGTCATAATTCTGCAAAAGTAGATTATTCAAATTTTTCTGTTCGTGTGGAATACAGTATTCAGCGGAAATTTCAGTTCTATTCAGAAATTACTTTTTGAAAAAAAATATTCTGGAATCCACCATTCTTCAAGAAGAATAGTTTGTTTTTTCTTCTGCAGTAACGCATAAATTCTGTGATCAATTTCAATTCATAAAAATTGCAAAGTAAGTTTTGATATTAATTCATTTATTCAAATATCAACAGCTTGACAGTTATCGAAAGTTGAGAAGGTGTCTCATTGTAAGTTTTTCATTAGTGCATGGAATAAAGCAGATTTATTCAATAGCTTTTTGGATAAAGTGGTTGAATATACGGTTTCAGAAATGGCAGTCATGCACCTAATGTATGGAATGGCTCATGGTAACGCTCGTGCCGCCAGACGAATGTATCTTGAAAGATTTCCACAACGTCCTATTTCCAGTACACAAATGTTCATCGATATTCACTGTCGTCTTCGTGCAACGGGTACTTTCAAGAGGTCTGCTGTTCTCATAGGAAGACCCAGGAGAGTTAGGACAGTTCATATAGAGAAATCTGTCCTTAACTGAATTGAGCAAAATCCAGACACCAGTACAAGACAAATTGCGGCACAGTTGTACGTAACCCATATATTGGTATGACAAATTTTAAAACAGCAACTACTTTACTTCTATCACATACAGCGTATGCAAACTCCTCCGCCAAGGGATTTCTCAAAGATACAGTTGGATTCGAAATAATTCGGTGAGAAATCCATGGTTTTCACCTCAAGTCCTATTCACCGATGCGGCATGTTTTTCCCATGAGGTCATCATTAATTTCCACAACAATCATATGTGGGCTGATGAAAATCCACATGCCGTTGTTGAAAACCATTTTCAAGAGACGTTTTCTGTAAATGTTTGGGTTGGAATTGTAGGCAATTTGCTTATCGGGACATAGACCCAATGATGACCATCAGCGACATTTTCTTGAGTTTATCTTACCCGGAATCCTAGAAGTGATCCCACTGAGGAAAATAATTTGAATTTCGTTTATGCATGATGGTGCTCCAGTTCACTTCAGATTGGTTGCACGCCAATATTTAGAAGAACATTATTCCAATCGCTAGATTGGGCGTGGTGGGCCTCAGCCTTGGCCACCTAGGTCACTTGATATGAATCGATTTTTTCCTTTAGGGGCACTTCAAATCATTAGTGCACCAAACTCCAGTTCACATTGGAGAAGACCTGAGGAATCGCATACAGGAGTCATGCATAATTATTAGAAACACTCCTGGTATTTTTAAGCGTGTCCGCCAGTCTATGGTAGGGCGTATTTCCAGTAGTTGCTCTGACTTATCAATTTCAATAATGATCCTTTTCTGAACTTCTCTTCATTCCTAGGAAATGTATTTCATTCTGCTCTATTATTTTGATAATAAAGTTATACACTAATAAAAATGTCCGACATTATTTTGCCATATGAATAAACTTGGTGCAATACATATTCACCATGAGTTCTGAAAAAAAATGTGTGGGTGCTCCATAACATTACAGTTTTGCTACACGAGCAGAAAAATTTCATTATGTTATGCGATACTGGAAACATGTTTGCATTAATTTGTTCATTATAGCTTCTTAACCGTAAGTAAGTAAATAAGAAAATTCAGGTGAACAAAAATATGTCAAATGAAAAATAAACATTGAATATTTCTTTCTCATAATCTGTCAGTGGTGGCGAAAACAAAATCTAAAGGGTTGCACAAGGCTTGACTATGAAAAAAGGAGGACCCTGCAAATTACTTGATAAAGGAATTATCTTGTATCGTGCGCACTGTTGGATGGATAGTACTTGCCCAATTTGAACTGATTATTGCCAAAAATGTCGAAGTGAATTCCATAAAAGTTCCGCAGAAATCTTCTGAAACATTTTTACAGAAAATACAAGAACAGTTTCTCCTCCTATACCTGGTACTCCAAATGGTTCAATGTAACGGAGGCATACAAGTGACCCCTTTGAATAACCTTATTCTTTCTATACAACTAGTAGATGCTTAATTGAAATAAAGCAAACATACGTTTTTACACTACTTAGATTTGAAGAGAATTATTGAAATTATCAATCAATCAGGAAAAGTATCCCGAAAATAAATGCAACCATCATATCAAGGCCTAGCAGAAAACATGTTCACAACAGAATATTTTCTCGAAACCACTCAAAAGAAATTCGAAAACCTATTTCTTGCATTTCGTACTCGTGAAAAATGAGTGCTGATTTATGTAACAGGCATTGCGAATAAAGGGCTGTTCGGTAATTGAATTTAGACTCTAACGCCAAAAAACGATTCAATCATGCCATTAATTCATCAGAAAATATCAAAAACGAATCATTCATGAGACCACCCTCCAAATTCACTCGTCCAAAAATCAGATTAACCAATACAATAATACTTTCGCATATTGGGTGGAAATGAAAATGAATCAACGGGATTTAGGAAAATTACAGTCAACAATAAGAGGAACAGGTGAAATTGTCAACAATTATCTCAGCTTTCAAGGGACAAATGAACTTAGATTTCCAAAGTGTTATTATTTTCATAGACAATATCGAGAATACTATCATGTTTTCAAAACTCAATACCTCACATAATTCAATGATTTCTAGCTTTGAACTTCGAGATATGATAACATATTTTTGGAAAGTATACAACGGAAACCAAATTCAAATTCTTGAAAATATGCTCACATACTATCAATTTCCAAGAACGCAAGTCAGTTTTGTTGACACTAAATTAATATTTGCTATCATCAAACCTGAAACTCTTGATTTTCACCAACTATTTTCTATCATACAAACTCACAAAATATTCTTCCCCAAAATACTGCTATTTTGCTCGGAATCTGAAAGATACACACTTTGAGAAGTACCAAATTCGTGAACAACTTACGCTCACAACAAGGCAAACCACTGATTCTACCCAAATTAGAGATTTCGAACTGAAAATCAATGGAATTTATTCTCGATCGGAAAATATTGATGATCTTGGAGTCTAAATTCTCATCGACATTCTGTACAGTTCACATAGTATAAATACAGCAATTGAAATAATTTCCCTCGCGGATCGGAATCGAAATGTCAGAAATCTTATATTATACATACACATCAATTACTCATTTTCAGCATAACATTTCATCAATTATGATCCTAATACAAACAAAAGAATAACCTGATATATGTTTGTACAATTTTGTCAATAATATTGTTTTTATCAAAATGAGAGGCTATTATCAAGTCATAGTCTTTGGTAGAGAATGTTTTACCTGAAATAACCATATCCAAGTACTTCATTTTGTTCAGAGAGTCGTATGTCATTTTTCCTTCGTCAGCATCCTTTGTTAACAAAATTTCAGCCCTCAGTCTATCTTGTATATTTTTATTGACAGCCAACTCATAACACATGAATTGCAATAGTTTTGACACACTGTCCAATCCACCGACCAGAAAAATCACTGCCTGAGAGAGGATATCTGCGTTAGTTATATTGTCTTTTCCATTTATTCCTCCTGTAAAAAAATTAGGGATTGAGAAAGATGATATGCCCAAAATAATTTCAGAAGCTACTTTTCCAGGGATTTTTCTCATGAGCTTGAGGAGTTTGAGACTAAGTTTTTGTTTCACAAATATTCATACTCTACCTACTACTGATTTTTTGTGATGAATCGGGATAATCAACTACCCCTCCTCAATTTGGTTTTGATACGGAAAAACATTGGAGTACTGACTTTCCCCAGTATTCAAACTCGTGACACAGGTATCAGGAGATTCGCATTAGTATATTCATCGTGCAACTGTATTTTCTATCAATTGAACCGAAAACATATTTCTATTTTACAATGTACCGAGATATTGGGTTTTATATAATTCAAGTAACAACTAAAGAAGATAAAAAAGTAGAAAAAATGTGGCAGAGTCAATCTCAGTGGAGAGGCTGGACTTGCCAAGGAATTACCCTTGTTCCCAATCGATCTACGAGGAAGTGTTTCGCTATTACTAAGCGATTAATCAATTTGATCAACATGACCTGATTGCGCATGATCACGAATAATATTGATTTCAGAAATACATGATTAACTAAGGTTTCATTTGATTTCATTGAAAGCAATTCATTTGCTACTGCTTCATTATAGTAGGTAAATTGGTTTCCATAACCACTACAATTCCTTTTGTCGAGACAAGACAAGAGAATGCTTCTTCTTGTGTAGTATCGTCCCAACCAAGAGGAGATCTTCAAAATAGGACACGAAACCCATTTCTCTCGAGAAGAGAGGATATTTTCTTGTCTTGTCTTGACTTGCCCTTTTTCGTTTTTTTTCGACATTTCTATAGATTTCAAAGAAATACATTGTGGACGCTTCGGATTCACTATTTTTCAAATAATTGAATCATAATCTCTCTTCAATATTAAAAAAACACAGATATTAAGAATTCACTCCCGTCAAAAAACTATTGATGACCTTGAAGTTAAAATCGAAGGAAACACTATGTGCAATACACATGATGTGGTTAGGTTTTTGGGGGTGACTCTGGATAAAAACCTCTCCTGGAAATCCCATTGCCAACAATTATGTTCCAAACTGAATTCTTTAAGATATCTATTCATCAATTTACGAACTGTACTAGAAGTGAAACAGATGTTGAATGTTTACTACGCTGAAGTTGAATCAAGACTCAGATATGGCATTTGCCTGTGGGGCAATGCAGCAGGTACGAAATATATCTTTATTGGACAAAAACGAATCTTGAGATGTATCGCAAGAATCTCTGACAGAGAATCGTGTAGAACATTTTTCAAAACATTTTGTATCTTGACACTTCCATGCCTCTTCATTTTCGAAACCTGTGTCCATGTTTTCAAAAATAAGGGAACTTTTATACGAAATTCTGATATTCATGGTTATGAAACAAGGAACAAGCACCATTTTCATGTTAATTTAGCTCGAAAAAAAATAAATTCATGTGCTCCTGATCATATTGGACTCAAAATATTTAACAATTTTCCGGAAGAACTGAAGGGTATTAACATATTTTCTTCATTCAAAAATGAAGAATTTTTTATTGAAAGAATGTTTTTATAGTATAGGTGATTTTATACAAAACTAGACTTTGTGATAATTAAACTTTGTGATAATTATGTTTGACGAAAGTGTTTCTTTTTTGATATTTTTATTAGTCTATTGTTGGTTTCTATATATACTATGCATGTCTTTTTTATATATATACATTCTTGTTTTTAAGTGTAATTTTTTATTTAGATATACTAATGTAATTTTACTAACTAAATGACAATTCCAATACATGTAAACTATGTCGAAAAAATGGAAATAAATATTGATTGATTGATTGATTGAATTCTAAGACTCACAAGATTGTTGAAGATTCTAGAGGTGAGTCTAGGAATTCTCTGACGTCTACCTTGACAATATACACTACACGCCAATGCAGACGAAGCTATCTACTTTTACGAAAAATCAGGAAGAGGTGAAAATTCCACCAGATTCGTGATGAGGACAGCAAATTCATAACGAGTATACCAAATTTCAGCACTGAAACATTCAAATTTTTTCCACTTTTTATGGAAACACCTCGTATCATCCATAATTATTGAGGTAGAATTCTGAATCATTTCAGATCCTTAGATAATCCATAGATGAATCTTTGAATTCACTGACGTCACCTTCAGTCATTCACACCGCTTTGAAGCCTCAGCTTCGTGATATATCTCAAAGCCAGCCCAATAACAAAATCACTCATTCACAAAAATCAACTGGCTGATCAATATACCAGCTTTATCATTATGAAAATGTCCAGAAAATATGTTTTTCATTGTCTACCCCTCTTATTATTTTTATGGTGATAATACGTCTTCTTGCTGTTTTATACTGATAAAACCACCAGTAGATTAGGGTTTGTTTTGCGATAAAACCACACTATATGTCCTGTCATTATATATCAACACATTCAATTCATATATTTTATATAATTAAATTCCTATAAGGAATCAGGAAGTGCAAAATTGATTGAATGAGGGATTTTTTCAGCCTGTTAAATGAGACAAGTGGAGCAGTGAATGATCCAATTCCCATATTCTCAAACAATAGAAATCTTGTGGAGTAGTGGTTGGGTAATCACACTCTCACGCGAAGTCGTATTCAGATGGGTGACCACTGGGGAACACCGCGTGCCTTCTTGCTATTATTTTTGATGATCATGGATAACATGTTTATCTATTCATTATTTCGATAATCAATGAGAGATACCCACTTTTGAACATACCTTTTTTTCAGACTGTCATGTGAAAGGCTCGGATTCGATTCCCAGCAGTGGATTTTTTTTCTGCAATCAGCGACAATAATACTTTATCTCATAGTGAAAAAAATTATATGTATTTCACATTTCTGAGGGAGTTCATGAGCAGTGGATAACCAGTATGAATGAATGAATATATGTAAACCGATTACTTCGATTTTGGATCGAGAAGAATTGTTGTAACTTTCCACGTAAAAAATTCGATATAACATGAATTCTGCTGGTTCTATTCAGTTTTAATGTGATTCGGGAAATATTCTCATCAAATGTCAATCGTGGTAGAGTCTTTCATGGCAAATTTTTTAAAAAATTTCCTCAAGCATTTTGTCTCTAGAAAATTCAACTCGTGCAATCTGCGGCGTTATTATTGAAGAATAAACCAGCTACGCATTCTTTGTTTTATCAGATAATGAGACCGCAAATCGCACTCAGCAAAATTTCCAGGCAAAATGCTATCTCGAAAATTTCAAAAATGTTTGTGCGATAATACCCCCAGTACTTATGATATCACTCTCGACAAAAATTTCAGATTTCGTTTACATAAATGTGAAAATCACATGATGCTCGTTCGATAACTAGGTGATTATCGTGGGAATTTCTATGAGAGATGAGAATAAGTAGTCTTTTTGTGAAAATATGTGTAGTGGTGATGAATTTGTTGACCTGATGAATAATCCGAAAGAATTAATGAATTGCCAGGCTCATCCCGCATGCTAATATATTTTTTTGGGAAAGGGGGGTTCTATCGCTTCTGGGTGCAGTACTTCTTACTGAATTAAACTCATCTCTGGATTATCCGACGAATTCCTAATGGAAGTTTGATAATTCTACTTTTGCAAAAAAGTGTATGATGAATTCCATGTCCCTATCACGAATCTAGGATAGTTTTCAGTTCATATTGCCCCCTAATATAATTTTTCGTACAAATCGACATGTCCGTTGCCACTGGCATGCCGTCTATAAGACTCAGATAGACATTATTGAATTTGTATACTCGTCTCCAGAATCTCTTACTATTTTAAAAATATCGGAATTCAGTTCCAAAAGGTATTTCATAGAGAAGTGGGGAAGGGGCTAGGAGGGTCTGGGCCTTACTACCTGTTATTTCTTTGCATTTTCTGAGAACATTTACCATAGTAATATTTTTTTTTTCACACCATCAGAAAGTAGAAATTTTAACGAACAAAAAGCTTACCGACTTTTTTAAAAAACCTGTTATTTTGACGAGATAATTTCTGATTGAAAATTAGGGTGCTTTTTCGATATAAGGTCAGAATAAGGTGGTAAAATAAATATTTCGAATCAAAAAAATTACAGTGTGTTTGGGACATAAAACGTTTCCACCAGATTTCGTGAGAAAACATTTTTTTTTTGTAAAAGATAAAAATAAAAAACCAAAAGCTTGGTTATTTGAATTTTTTACATACATTTTGAGCTTATGTGAAAAATGTGTGGATACCAAAGTTGTAGATCTTTCTATCACCTACAACTTTGTCATCCAACTTTTTTCCATAGGACTCGTAGTTTTGCCGGAAATCGAGATAGGCCGTTTTTTACCCTTAAAAACTCACCCCCTTCCACTTCCCGACCTCAGATCGCCCGTAAATTATTTTTCCTTTCATTTTTGTTATATTCTCTTCCTTGTCCAATGGGTTTCATCCTACTATTATTTTTTCTGGTTTCAAAAATTATCGACCCTGGTCTAAATGGGCATCCAATAGATTGAAAAATATCAAAATTTATGGGATGTCCCTGTGAAATCTGGGAAATATGATATATATGTCGAAATGTGCAGGGCGCAATCTAACCTATTGCGCACCTGTAAATGGCAGGTGTATATTGCAACTTTATTACAAATCACAGTGGTTCAAAATTCAAGAAACACATTTGTGTTTTCTGTCAAATTTTATGAAATTTTGAGGACCACTGTCACCTAACCTCAACTGTCCTGTTCAGAGCGGCGAGGAAGCAATGGAAATTTCCGGATGTAATATAAATTCAAATAATGTGGAATATTGAACTTATTGTGTGGCAAATGTACAAAATGAGTCTAAGCACTCATTTCAGGTTATCTGCGATATGTATTCAATTTCACAGTGATGAAAACAAACGAACTCCATCCAGTGTTTTCAAGATTCTCGCACACGCAACTAGTTGTGCATCAGGAACGAATGTTCGTCAGATTTGACCACTGTTTTCTGATTGGCTGATGAATAAAAAATCTTACTTAGCAACCAAGCAGGAAACAATCACTACGCGATGTTCACGAGAAGTAATCTGACCCTTCCTGGCTTCGTCTTCTGCTGGTTTCCACAACACCGAACTGTTTCGGCGCTCAGAAATGTCTGCGTTTTCTCGATTTCTTCTTGTCGTGAACAAAGCACCACAGATATCAGTTTTGTATCATATTTGGGGTCAATTTATTGAAGGAGTATTCATAATAAATGTTGGAAGTTGCGTCCACCAACTTATTGTTATATATTGTTTTTGGGGAGGTATGAAAAATTGACCAGTTTGTCAGAAACCTTAATTATTATATCAATGAAAATTCACTAATTTGTGCTTCTAAAACTGAAAATTCTAGGGGGGGCCAGAAAATGAAATAAAACATATGTTACTTCAATTTGAAGACTTTTTCATCACGATTATATCAAAAATTATGTATTTGCGTATGATATGTACTGAAGACTGATTGCTAACTCAGTAGCCATGATGAATTAGTTGGTGAAATTGGTTTGGATATTCCTTTTTTACATTCATGGTTATTCCAAGAATCATCTATGAAAAAACTCGTGAAATATATATTGAAAATAATTTTATGGAGGATGAATATTTTTTCAGAAAATACATTGGAAAGAAGATATATTTTCATATTGAACGATCATAATGGAAAACAATCAAACTGACATTTTGGAAAAATGGATTTTTATTAATATTGAAAAATATGAGATCGAAATTCCAAAAAGTGGGACTAATCCATGTGTGAATCCCATCATATTTTGTTGATTGATATTAACATAACACCACGAATGTTTTTGGATGAAGAATTCGAAGTCATCATGATTACTGGTATGGAAATAATAAATGAATAAGGTGGTGATCCTGAACAATTGAAAAACTCCTTCGAAACGAAAGCTATGTATCCTGCCAATAATAATATCAAGAAGAGGATGGAAATATGTTTGGCAATGCCATACCTTTCATCACAATCTTGGGGAGTTTTTATATGTTCACAATATTATCTATGAATTCCCAGCGAAATCATTTTTTTGTTTTCACCCGTGAAATAACGGAATATTGCTAAGTTCAAACTACAAATAAAAAATCGTCTCAACGTTCACACTATAACTCATATGAGCACACACTTCTTCAATCCTTAGAAGCCAATCAGAAGTTTTTATCCTTGTATTAGTGGCACCTATTCATTTTCTATGAATTGGCAAATAATTTTTTCATTCCACATTCAATATCATCATCATATAGTTCAATCACAACACACAAATTTGCAAAACTATTCGACTGCATTTTTACGTCAGAGCTAACCACTAATGAATCATGCAATTTTAAGAAAGTAACTGTGGATCTCTTCATGATAATTTCGAACCTTAATATACCTTCCAAAATTCCTTGAAAAAATGAAATATCTGTGATACGAAAACACCCGAAGTGTTTTTTCTCATCTTAGATATGCACAGTCTTTGGTGTCTCTAGAATTCAACCAGAAGTGGAATTGACTACTTCATCCATGAATGTGAAGAGTGATTCACCTTGTTTTCTACTCTTCAAAATACGCACGGAACAGGTCTGCGATTAGTTGTAAGAACCAGCAGAAGAAAATAATGTTCAAGTTACTTCTCGTGTACATCACGAATTATTTCCTTATTGGTTACTAAGTGAGACCTCTGATTCATGAAGAGGCGCGTAATGAAAATCTTGAAAAAACACAACCAGGCAATACTGGTTCCCATGTAGCATTATAAGTGGACGGAAGGTAGCGGCCACGATTCTGTAAAACTTTGAAGTATTTGACCACAACCACCGCCACGTAATATACACGGTTCTATCACGCGGCGGCTACCAAAATGGGGAACACTACGTTCCGGGATCTCAGATAGCCACATTTCAACCACGTTGTGGTCACCTGGCGAAAACGTGAATATGTAGTGGCCGACACTGGACACGTTGAACAACTGACTGCGTTTGTGTAAATAATATGTAGCTCGATCTCTGTTCAGCAACAAATTTTTGTAATGAATGTTGCTCATTCTTCCATTTTGCCTCATTCATTTCTAACATCCGATCAACTATAAAAATATATAACATATAAACATACAAACGCGTAAATGAGCATATTGAATTTGGATACTTCTGATCGGGATAAAATTAAAACGATTGAAAGTTTTATGTGAAATATGGGTGTTGTAGTTCGATTGTGAGCACGCGCCATCTGAATACACTTTATTTAAGGAAAACATTATAATTTTGGAAATAACTCGCCTCTGAAATTATGTACTCAAATCCCTCAAACATTGTTTTATCAATCTTGTTTAGTCGAAACGAATACTTACGTAACAAATTACTACGTTTGATGCATTGCTGATGACAAATAAATCTCCATTGAATATTTCGATCATTTCTCTAATAATGGCGACCCAGCATATTCCTGTAAATATGGCATGTTTTGGAGGAAATAACTTTGAAGTGGCAAGAAATGTAAATATACCACTCTAAAGCTCCTCCCATCATGAAGTGCCCAGTGGAACTAAATTATTAACTCTCCAACCACTGGAAAGTGGCACCCACGTCGCAGGCCCATGACTCACCACTTCAAAGTTATAACTTTAAAATTACGATAGGTCTTATACCCTCGGAAGGGGTGACCACGTCGAGCTATTTTAACCTGCCACTTCAAAGTTATAACTACGAAATTCCGGGTACATTGATTGTTAAAAAAAAATTTCAAGTATAGTAGATTTATGCAGCTCCAATCAATAATTATCAAGTACCAATTATCAATTACCAAGTAATGAAAATGATGGCATTCATGCAAACAGAATTAACAATTAAAGTAAAATATCCAGCAGGAGCACAAGTCAGAGATCCGATCTATTTAAATTAACCTTTTTATATAAAATCAAAAAAAATTGTCCATTGAAAACGCATAACCCATTTTATTTTGAATAAATATCATTCACGTTCCACGTAATTTTGAAAGCCATAATAAAATAAGTTGAGAAAAGTTAGGTTGGTTTTCGTCAAAAATTAAGGAAAATTGTCTATTGAAAACGCATAACCCATTTCATATTGAATGGATATCATTCACATTTCACTTAACAGATGAAACGAACTTTTGTAAGCCTCAATAAAATAATTTAAGGAAAGTTAGGTTAGTTTTCGTTATCGCACGGACCAATCCACGGTCACTTCAGAATTAAGGAAAATTCTCTATTGAAAACGCATAACCTATTCCAAATTGAATGAAATCATTCTTGTTTCACGTAACAGGTTAAAAATACTTTTTGTAAGCCACAATAAAATAATTTGAGAAAACTTAGGTTAGCTTTCGTCATCGCGCGGGATGGTGAATTTTGAAGGTTATTGTAATTTTTAGTGACTCATATCGAATGCGAACTGTGGTTATCACTCACGGAGATAGCGAGAACGTCGCAACCATCACCACATATCACAATCAAGTGCCTGCCACATTGAAGGTTTCATGAAAGTTACCAAAACGTCACCAAAACTATCATACTCTCTTGAAAGTGACTGTGCCTTCTAAGTGATATTTAAGTGGTACAGGATGGTTACCGCAACGGTCATTTTCCACTTTTAAGTTTGAAAACCTTCAAAGTGATTTTCTCAGTGGCCATAATGTTTGAGACACCTCAAATTACACTAATAAGTTATAGAACTGTGGAGTGGCTACCATAGATGGGAATTACGTGAATACAACCATACACATATGAAATTTTCGTTATTTTTACTGTATGGTGGTAGATTTAGTGATTATTACGTGATAACCACCGAGTCGAAGTTGCAGTATCATTTATCGTCAGTATAATGCTGCTTGGGACCTGTCATTCTAGATCACTAGAACACAATGGCTGCCGATATTATTCTTGATAAAATACTGTTTTTGTCTTTCTCTTTGTGTTCGCGCGACTGATTTTTTGTTAATTGTGATTTGATATCTGCCTCAAAGTGTGTTTAATTCATCTTCCAGTCCTGACATTATCTACCAGTTTGGATATAACGAAGTTTGTTTGTTTCCATTACTGTGAAATTGAATGCATATCGCAGGTAGCCTGCGATGAATAGTCTTTTTGTACATTTTCCATTCAATCAGATCAACGTGTCAAATTATTCAAATGTTCACTGCATTCGGCGATTGTAAGTGTTTTCTTTTGTGATCAAGCGGGTCAGCTGAAGTTAGGATATATAAATATGATTTTAAATATTTCCAAGACGCCTGCAAATATATGAAAATGATGATTTTTTTAATGCTTCATATAAGAAACGTTTATGGAATTATTCGCTTTTTTGTCAAATATTTTGAATTTCACAAATTAATATCAACGTGTATTCAAAGGTCCTCTTTGCCATATGGTATGGTTGGTTATACGTTGTGGTGTTTTTTCGGAAATTAGGCAGAAAACAGACTTATTCATTCTGAACAAAATTATATTGATAGAAGAAAAATAAAAGTTTTGCACGTGGTATGTCTGCCTATCTGATTGTATTCCGGAGTTGGTTTCAAAAGTTGAGTAATTCCGGAACCTATCGACATATCCACATTTTTCAGAACGAAAAACAATTGTCAGTCAATGATATGTGAATCGAAAAGCTCTACGGCAGTTTTTTTGTGATTTTCCAGATATTTGTCGTATACAATATACAGTTCAAACCGATGAATCAATTGATTCCAAACAAAAGTATTTTTCGGCCCAAAATAAGAAATCCTGTATTCTGTACCAAAAGGGTGAATTGAAATGGAACGAATTCATCATGGACCACCATCTTGTTTGTCGCAACAGAACATCCACATAACATTCCTACCTATAAACATCGGAAGGGCAGAAAAAATATATGAAATTTGAATATAGTGAAATATTAGATTCTGTCGATTTGTTGAAAATATAAACAGAATGTTCATAAAATCAGATGTGGAATCATCTGCGACTGAAAGATAAACTTTGGTCACTATCATCCATCGTCAAGATAACCTCTCGTGGAGTATTCATGTTGAAAAGGGAAACATTCTCAATTGAATATTGATAGAATTTTTTTTTTTTTGTGAATTGAAAAATCCACGATTAATATGAAGTTATTTTTTGTGAATGTCTAACAGAAAACAACTACTTCCCCGGCTGAAGCCACGCTGGACATTGAACTACATCTGATAGATATTCTGAAAAGGCCCTAACACAAAAAAAAATCTGAAATTGAAAATTTGCATTTTCATTCAGATAGTTATTTGATTTTCTATTCCAGTCTTAATTAAGAACTCATAAGATGAATGAGGCAAAGAAGAATGTTTTCCAAAAGAGAGTACTCACCAGAAATCATTCGTAACATTGACGCAGGAGAGACATCGCATTCACTAGGTCTTCAATACATTTTTGTCGACGAAAATCTATTTCACGCTCCCACGATCATCAGGAAGACCGGAAGAAATGGGAAACACATTGTCAAGAAGCAATCTCACTTTGCAAAGATGGAAAAAGTTAGAATCATTTCTTTTGGAGAGACACTTTGAAATTAGTGTTTTCTGACATTAAAACCTGTCATGGGGTATGATAGATTGATTTGTTGAAAATATGAACAGGATGATCATAAAATCAGATGTGGAATCATCTGCGACTGAAAGATAAACTTTAGTCACTATCTTCCATCGTCAAGATAACCTCTTGTGGGGTATTCATGTTGAAAAGGGAAACATTCTCAATTGAATATTGATAGAAAGATTTTTCTGTGAATTGAAAAATCCACGATTAAAATGGAGTTATTTTTAAGTAAAGAAAACAACTTTCCGGAAGCCACGTGGAATTGAACTACATCTGATAGATATTCTGAAAAGGCCCTAACTCAAAAGAAAAACAATTAAAATTTTTTTTTCTTTTTATTTTCTATCCCAGTCTTAATTAGGAACTCATAAAGATGAATGAGGCAAAAAAGAATGTTTTCCAAAAGAGAGTACTCACTAGAAATCATTCGTAACATTGACGCAGGAGAGACATCGCATTCACTAGGTCTTCAATACATTTTTGTCGACGAAAATCTTTTTCACGCTTCCACGATCATCAGGAAGACCGGAAGAAATGGGAAACACATTTTCAAGAAGCAATCTCACTTTGCAAAGATGGAAAGAGTTAGAATCATTTCTTTTGGAGAGACACTTTGAAATTAGTGTTTTCTGACATTGAAACCTGTCATGGGGTATGATAGATTGATTTGTTGAAAATATAAACAGGATGTTCATAGAATCAGATGTGGAATCATCTGCGAGTGAACGATAAACTTTAGTCACTATCTTCCATCGTCAAGATAACCTCTTGTGGATATTCATGTTGAAAGGGAAACATTCTCATTGAATATTGATAGAAAGATTTTTCTGTGAATTGAAAATCCACGATTAAAATGAAGTTATTTTTGTGAATGTCAACAGAAAACAACTAATTTTCCGGCTAAGCCAGCTGGACATTGAACTCATCTGATAGATATTCTGAAAAGGCCCAACTCAAAGAAAAATCTGAAATTGAAAATTTGCATTTCATTCAGATAGTTATTTGATTTTCTATTCCAGTCCTAATTAAGAATTCATAAAGATGAATGAGGCAAAGAAGAATGTTTTCCAAAGAGAGTACTCACCAGAAATCATTCGTAACATTGACGCAGGAGGACATCGCATTCACTAGGTCTTCAATACATTTTAGTCGACAAAATCTATTTCACGCTTCCACGATCATCAGGAAGACCGGAAGAAATGGAAACACATTTTCAGAAGCAATCTCACTTTGCAAAGATGGAAAAGTTAGAATCATTTCTTTGGAGAGACACTTTGTAATTAGTGTTTTCTGACATTAAAACCTGTCATGGGGTATGATAGATTGATTTGTTGAAAATATAAACATGATGTTCATAAAATCAGATGTGGAATCATCTGCGACTGGAAGATAAACTTTAGTCACTATCTTCCATCGTCAAGATAACCTCTTGTGGGGTATCCATGTTGAAAAGGGAAACATTCTCAATTGAATATTGATAGAAAGATTTCTCTGTGAATTGGAAAATCCACGATTAAAATTAAGTTATTTTTTGTGAATGTCCAACAGAAAACAACTACTTCCCCGGGTAAAGCCACGCTGGACATTGAACGATGGAAGATAGTGACTAAAGTTTATCTTTCAGTCGCAGATGATTCCACATCTGATTTTATGAACATCCTGTTCATATTTTCAACAAATCAATCTGTCATACCCCATGACAGGTTTCAATGTCAGAAAACACTAATTTAAGTGTCTCCAAGAAATTATTCTAACTTTCCATCTTTGCAAAGTGAATTGTTCTTGAAAATGTGTTCCATTTCTTCGGTCTTCCTGATGATCTGAAGCGTGAAATAGATTTTCGTCGACAAAATGTATTGAAGACCTAGTGAATGCGATGTCTCTCCTGCGTCAATGTTACGAATGATTTCTGGTGAGTACTCTCTTTTGGAAAACATTTTTCTCTGCCTCATTCATCTTTATGAGTTCCTAATTAAGACTGGAATAGAAAATCGAATAACTATCTGAATGAAAATGCAAATTTTCAATTTCAGATTTTTTCTTTTGAGTTAGGGCCTTTTCAGAATATCTATCAGATGTAGTTCAATGTCCAGCGTGGCTTTAGCCGGGAAAGTAGTTGTTTTCTGTTAGACATTCACAAAAAATAACTTCATTTTAATCGTGGATTTTTCAATTCACAGAAAAATCTTTCTATCAATATTCAATTGAGAATGTTCCCCTTTTCAACATGAATACCCCACAAGAGGTTATCTTGACGATGGAAGATAGTGACCAAAGTTTATCTTTCAGTCGCAGATGATTCCACATCTGATTTTATGAACATCCTGTTTATATTTTCAACAAATCAATCTATCATACCCCATGACAGGTTTTAATGTCAGAAAACACTCATTTCAAAGTGTCTCTCCAAAAGAAATGATTCTAACTTTTTCCATCTTTGCAAAGTGAGATTGCTTCTTGAAAATGTGTTTCCCATTTCTTCCGGTCTTCCTGATGATCGTGGAAGCGTGAAATAGATTTTCGTCGACAAAAATGTATTGAAGACCTAGTGAATGCGATGTCTCTCCTGCGTCAATGTTACGAATGATTTCTGGTGAGTACTTTCTTCTGGAAGACATTCTCCTTTGCCTCATTCATCTTTATGAGTTCTTAATTAAGACTGGAATAGAAAATCAAATAACTATCTGAATGAAAATGCAAATTTTCAATTTCAGATTTTTTCTTTTGAGTTAGGGCCTTCTCAGAATATCTATCAGATGTAGTTCAATGTCCAGCGTGGCTTCAGCCGGGAAAATAGTTGTTTTCTGTTGGACATTCACAAAAAATAACTTCATTATAATCATGGATTTTTCAATTCACAGAAAAATATTTCTATCAATATTCAATTGAGAATGTTTCCCTTTTCAACATAGATTCTGTCCTTTGGCTGTTCAGAAAATTCAAATTTAGTTTTTATCCAAATCAAATAATATTGGAAATTGTGAAGAATTTTGGAAAAGGAAACATTTTGGAAACAAAATGTAGAATTAGATTTTATCTTCAGATTAATCGAAAACTACTGTAAATATCAGAATTGTGATGTGATCTGCCTTCCTACATTCCCTTCAAGAAATCTCCATGGAGGTCGTTTTCGAGAACAATGGTGGAAATATAAAAAAAAATCAAATACAGTATTTAATGCTACCATAGATGGAAAACCATATTCTGAAAAATGCATAGCATGTATATTGGGAAATCTTATCAGAGTTGTTACAACCATGCAAAGTATTGAAATAATTTTTTGAAATCCTTGAAAATTTCTAGAAATATCGAAAAAATCAAAAGGAGTAGAATTACTACATTGAAAATGTAGATACAGTTCTTCCCTGTTTTCCCGTGTTTTTTTCATGAGTTTTCAGTTTCTGAAATCTAAAAATATCTCAAACTCCAAATCTGTGGAAAAAATCTTTTTAAATGGTAAGAATGCTATTCAGCGAATGTTTTGTATTTTATTTGGATAGAAATTGTATCTTAATCTCTTTTGGAAACTAATTGAAAAACTTCGGAAGAGCAGAATAACTGCCTGCGAAAACTCATAAAATTTTAAATTCTCTGAAAACTACTCAGATCATCAGAAAATATCAAGAAATCAGGATGGTTGAGGCTGGTAAGTGAGGGAGGTTTGTCAGAAGATTTCAAACAGGAGGTATACAAAAACTATGATGTCATCACCGTTTCTGAAACATGGCTCTCTGAAAATACCTCAAACGATAATATTAGTCAAACGGGGTATCAACTGTTTCGAAAGGATAGGGAAAATAGGAGGGCAGGAGGTGTTGCAACTCATATTGAAAATATCTTCAGAGCCACTTAAATTCCTAATATAGCGTCAGACATAGTTGAACAAGTGTGGATCAACTTTACTGTACATGGAATGAAATACGCAGTAGCCTCCATTTATAGGCCTCCTAACTCCCAACTTTTCTGTCAGTATTTGAAGACAGTTTATCCATCATTTGTCAAAATCTGATTATATAATTTGTGCAGGCGATCTTGATATCGACTTTCCAGAACCTACGAGCAGTTCTTGTATTCAGTTGAGTAAAACAATTACTCATTTGGTTTGACACAATTGTTGATCAACCAGCACGATATTCTCCGACCAGTTGTGAAATAATTGATCTTTTAATCTGTTCAGAGATATTGAATATAACTGACCGTACTACGATCGATTGTAGTTCATTCACTGATCATCCCCTTGTATCATGTAAAGCTGGCTTCATACAATCAACAGGTGGCAGTTTCATGTACACATTCCGTGACTTTACAAATTTCAACCCAGATTCATTTCTTGTGCATTTGCATGCAATTGATTTCTGTGATATATATGACTCGTATTCACTACTTTACTACTTGAAATATTCGAGAAACACTCGCCGATAAAAAACGTCGAAATTACGAAGAAAAAAGCACCGTAGATAACTGATAATATGAAACTTATGTTCAATCTGAGAGATAAGGCTCTCTCAAGATTTAGAAGAACAAAAAATCAGCATCATTGGGATTATTATAAAGAAATGAGAAATCTCACGAATCGGACGGTGATACTCGAAAAAAAAGCATACCTCAATTATCGTTTAACAAGAAACAAACAATTATGGGAAGAACTAGCTGATAAGAACGTACACAACAACAAAAAGGTACAGAAAACAATTCCGTAACACCTAGTGCATGTTGAAGATATCAATAACTTTTTTGGAAGCATTTCAAATAATAACTCCACGCCTGACGATGAAATTATTGATTTTTTCTCAGGTAATACACGGAACGATATGAATTTTTTTTACCATGAAACGAATTATGATGAAATGTATCCTACATTACTGGGCATTGAATCGAATACTGTGGGACCTGACAAGTATACACATATCACATATATTCAATTATTGTATACAAAGACATATTTACCCATCGAGTTGGAAACAATCTGATGTCCTACCACTGGCAAAAATCACCAATTCAGAGAATATGAGTGACCTTCGTCCAATTATTATTTTGTGTGCCATCTCGAAAGCCTTCGAAAAAATATTGAACTTACAAATGCGATTTTACTTAAATGAATTCGATATATTGCCATCCTGTCAATTGGGATTTAGAGCTGACCATAGTTGTACAACGGCCCTGTTGAAAGTTGTCGATGATGTACATAACTCTATTGACAATAACAAACTCTGTCTCTCAGTATAGCTTGACTATTCGAAAGCATTCGACCACATTAATCACAAACTAGTTATAGCTACTCTTAGTAACCTAGGGTTTTCTTCGGATGCCACATCACTCCTTCAAAGTTAACTTCATAACCGATCTCATTGTGTTATTCTTGATAATGAAGAGTCAAACTCACTCATTCTTAAAAATGGTGTTCCTCAGGGATCAATATTGGGCCCCCTTCTCTTCGTCCTCTATACCTCTCAATTTTCAAAGTCCTTACGTTACACTTCAATGCATTGTTACGCAGACGATACACAATTGTGTTTAGAATTCGAAGAAGACTATCTCAACCATGCACTCGAACAAATGAATCAGGATTTGAATTCTCTAATAACGATCTCCAATAAATACTGTCTAACTGTTAACGCGTCTTAATCTTATGTCATGATTTTTGGAAGAACAGATGCGAGAAACCGTTGCAAGAATTTAGTTCATGTAGCCGTAGATGGTGTCCAATTACCCACTACTGAAATAACAAAAAATTTAGGATTAAACCTCAGTGCTCTCAGATTTGGAACACACATACTCATATTTTGGAGCGAGGGTACATGAACCTCAAAATTATTCAGTAGAAATAAAATAAACAAGAAAAGTAAACTCATGGTATGTGATGGATTAGTGCTTTCACATGCTAATTACGCAGACGTAGTTTATAACCCAGGACTACTGAAATCAGACAGAATGCGGCTACAAAAACTTCAAAATTCATGCATGAGACTCATCACAGGCACAAGATGACGGGAACATGTTCCACCTCATCTTGAAAATCTTGGTTGGCTCAATATGGAGGTCAGGTGCATACTCAATTCCGCTTTGATCTTCCACAAAATTATTACAACTGGAAAGCCACCTCACCCATTCAGAAAGTTATTTTTCAGAACAGATATACAGAATCTGAACTTGAGATTTCGGAATGAAGGTAATGAAAACTTGTACGAATCAAGATCACGGGGACCTAACCTTTTACAGTGGGAGGCGCAACCGCTTGGGGCTTCGGAAATATATATATATATATATATATATATATATATATATATATATATATATATATATATATATATATATATATATATATATATATATATAGAATGAGAGAAATCTGTTACGAATCCAAGAGAGATCACCATCCGTCTACAGCCTGTTTCATCAGGACGACCTGTGGTCTCTTTGAAATATATTGGAAACTCGGAGGAGTGCTGTTTGTTCTCAAAGTTGAAGCACTCTAACAATCCTACATCCGATCATTGTCAACGTTGCGAATGATTTTACTCTTCAGATTACACATATATAAGCTGCATAAAAACGATGAATGGGTGAAAGAGAATGCAAATAATGTGCTGACGAAAAAAAAGGCTAGTTTAAGCACATCACTCCGATGGTGAAATTGCGAAACCGCACTCTCTGAAACTTCAGACGATATACCACAAAGTGTGTGAGCAGTTACTGTTTCAGTGGAAAAATGGTAAAATTCGTAGAAATCCACAGTCTACTGAACGGACGTTCTCAAAGCACCCTATGGACCTTCGGGGCACCATGGAAAATATTCGATTGCTATACTATTCTCATCATGTTCCAAAGCACCTGTGAAAATTCAGGCTGGCCTCATTTCTTGACATAAACCTCGTTTACGGGATGAGTTCCAATGCCTTCCACATACCATGGAGCCAGGGTCATAGGCAAGATCCTTGCTTGGAAGTTTTTCGTCATCAGGAGGCAACTATGAGTATGCTGTAGACCAGCTTGAAGCTTAATTCGCAAGAGACGAGTATCTGATAGAGATGTATGTGAGATAATCATCGAATTTGGTGCTGAAGCAGATTATTAATAGATATACTATCAACTATTTGATAACGAGTGCTATGATGTCGTCGCCAACAAGGGCACTGGTGGCACTCACAGGACTGCCTTTCCTGCGCCATTCCATGGAATACGAGGCACAAAATTCCATCGCCTGTCTGGAAACCCTAAATCTATGCTGGAGCGGGGAATGATATGGAATCAGAAGTTCAATGAATATCCTCACCACGATATGCCGAAGACAATTCAACAGCCATCTATAGATTCAGCAAAACTCTTCGACCAACTGTGAGGACTGAAAGCAGAATAGACATAGCGTGACTCCTGATACTGGAGTTTTCTGGTAAACAAGGCACCAAATTTGAGGGTTCTGATGTTTCTGGAGTCTGCGTGCAATTCCCCAGGGTGGAATTATCTTTCATCCCTGGGGAGATTATTATGATATTCCAGGTGAAAGTATCAGTTAATTCGCCTGCTTCCGCGAAACTATCAACAGAGACTACCGCGGCCAGAAAACCACCAGTCAGTTCATGAACAGTTAGAAAATGCTCTGGTGAACTGCATAATAGATCTGAGATTATAAAAGTTGAGCTATTATGGGTTCCTGGACTCACAGAAATTCTTCAAATGAGAAAGCCAGAACCAATTCTAAAGATTCTTGAACATGGGTTATATCAATTATTTGATAAATTCTGATTAATTGATTTGAAAATTAATGGAGAGCTGCTCCAGACATAGGACAATTGAGGCTTCATATAGAAGATTGTTCTGCAGGACTCATCAAGTCCTCCCTAGAACTGAACAGGGGATATAAAAACAGTGGTACGGCTCTTAACTGGATACTTTCATCTCAACGAGTACCCCAGTCTTATCGGTCTGATGGATGATGTTGAGTACAAGTGGTGCTTAGAGGATGAGGCACTGAAATCATGACCAAATGCCAAGCGGTGGCAGCTGTGAGGAAATCACATTTAAGAGTGTTCCCTTGGACCTAGACCATGCAAGAAAAGTCAATTACGAGTGGCTCCTTTTGCCCACGAAATTAGCCCCTACAAGAACTGAACTGTACTTTCAGGAGTTGTGTGAGCATAGCGGACCGAACCATTTCTGAAATAATGGAAATATATTGGTTGATATCTGCAAAAAGCATGATGCATACCATGGGTCTTATTTTCTCTGATAATAAGGTATTTGAAAACACCATATGTTTTTTAGAAATATCGAGTTGAATATATCCCTCCATGTTCAACTGATAGCACGATTACATAATAATTTCAACGTGTGGGATGATGTGTCCAGAGAGTTGCGCACCTCTTCTATCTTATTTCAACCGATGATTGGCCTTTTTGATATTTCTTCCGATGAGATACACTCGACAACTAAACTATACTGAATGCCAAACGGTGGCAGCCGTGAGGAAATCACATTATGGAGTTATTCTCTTCAACCCAGACTATGTGAGGAAAGTCCATTACGAGTGGCTTCTTGTGGCCACGAAATCGTCCCCTGCAAGAACTGAACTGTACTTACAGGAGTTGTGTGTGCATAACGGGCCGAACCATTGCCGAAATAATGAATATATACTAGTTGATATCTGCAAAAAGCATGACCTCATACCACCGGTCCTATTTTCTCTGATAATATGGTATTTGAAAAGACCATCTGTTATGTCGAAATATCGACATGGTTAACTTTGATTGAATGAATATTTGGAAATTGAAAAAACCCGGATAACACGATAACATAATGATTTCAACGTGTGAGATGATGTCTCCAAAGAGTAGATATTTCCTTCGATCGGATTCAATTTTTTAAGAACAGAATCATAAAAATTGACGTCCCCATCTGATTTTTGAAGTAACTTCCAGATGAAGGTATTTCCTTTTCTCCAACCTGGCTGAGTATTACGTACTAAAAACGAGAGAGTGGAGTACGAACGATATTGTAGAGGTACAACAACGTACGTACGATGCAAACGCAGAATTTTAAATAAAATAATTTTGTTTTCAACCTGAATGTGACAAATACTATGTCGAAACGTCGTTAAAAGAAATTATACGAATTGACAGAATCAGACGTTCATTCCGAAAAATTTAAGAAAATATATGTGGTCAACAAACTAAAGGATATATAAATATATAATATATATATATATTATATATATATATATATATATATATATATATATATGTATATATATATATATATTGTCATGTTTTGATGATATAACAAATAATTTATTATTATTTCGCCCCACACTCTGGGTGCCAATTTGTTATGTATTGATAAATTGAATAATAATAGTTGTTGTTATATAATGAAGATTGCTAATAGTTTTCGCTATTTTTTGTGAGCCAAATTGTTATGATATAGATGATTATTTGTGCCCTGTATAATATATTTTGCAATGTAATAATAATTGCTAGCTACGTCACTGTTCTCTCGTCACGTTGCTGCCAATTGTTATCATTTTCCTTACCACAGCTAAGCACAGTTGGTACGCCTCTTATCTCAGATAGCCGGTTCAGGCAATTGAGCCACTACTTGATATGTCAAATTTCAATTTATTCAATGGTCATAACTATGATTGTTGATTATTGTAGAAAACAAACGACAAAGTATCAAAAAGCAATTATTTCCTTTATTCAGGAAAACTTAATTTTACCTGGCCCACGAAAGATAAGTTACTCTAATGTGAATCTACAAATATTCATGGATAATCATGAGAAAAGTTCATTGGTGAAATATACACAACCTCACTTTTACCATGAAAGTGAAAATTTCTTTGATAGTTTGAAATCAATTGAAATAAAGTTCTTCCGATGGAATATGCGTTATCAGTGAAATTGTTCAGTTTGGAATGTGCACTATGGAAGTTTATACCTGTCTGGAACTGTTGGTGTTCAAGATATACCCGGAAATGGGACCCCCTTTCACTCCAATCGCTATCATGAACTCCGATACCAAAAAGAAGGAACCATTCCAATCCAAATATCAGCTTTCGAATACTTGTGTACAAATAAGGTAATATTGGTTTTCTGCTTATAATGTTGAAATTATTCCAATTTCCTTTCTCCAAAAATATATCGTGGCATTCATTTTAAATTTATTTTCGATCTCCCCTAGTGGCTTTGTTTGTTGTCACCTAGATACCAATTTTTGTTCCTTCCCTCTGATTCGAATTTTTGAATTCGCGCACTATATTGTCACATTTTCACTGTTTATGGTTATGTGTCATAACTTATACATAAAACTATTTTTCCATTCTTATTAACTATTTACAAATTCCAAAAATAATTGCCTTAGACACCTTCCCGCTCTTATTCTCTTACAATTTCAAATTCTACATGTAACCATCTGTTCCCTGATTGGCTATTGTCATCAAGAAGTTTGCTGTTCTACCATTGGCTACTTTTAGTTAGCTACAATTCCATATACTGTATGTTTCAAATTTATACATTTGTAGATCACATTTTATTCAGGAAAATTTTGTAAATCAGACTTTTTGTTGTCTTTTGAAGAATTATGGGTTGTAATCATTCTGACAGTGTATGAAATTGATTGTGTTATATAATTTGGACATTTTTATCTATTCATATCATACATAGGCTCATAAAGGAAATAGAACTTCCAAAATTATGTAAAATTTTTAATTATTTTTTTGTGGTTTTTTCCTTTTAAAATTATAATGGCATAAATAACATAACAATATATATATATATATATATATATATATATATATATATATATAAATAATAGTTACTAGAGGTTTATTGTTGTTTGGATTTTAGTAAAACGAAAGACGTTCAATATAAAGACGTTTCGTCCTCAGCTGGGGACTTTTTCAATTTATTCTAAAATAATGGAGGCCATTTTTTATTTGTTTTTTCGTAAATCATTTACATAAATTATGGATATAACCCAATTTGGTACGTACCTAGGCATTATAATGGGGAAGTGAAGTGTAGTGGTTCACGCATTATGTGAATCTTTGTTTGTGTTTCATTTTTACAATTTTATTGTTGGGAATGTTGAAATACATAGTTTTTGATCTTCTGTCGTTCTCGTATGGGAGACAGCGCATGTGAAAGCAGCCCGGAAGTTACTGGTTTGACAGTGTGATGTGTCAGGTTCTATTATGTTGGGTTTGGGGCTTTGCTGTCACTGTCAAACCAGTAACTTCCGGGCTGCTTTCACATGCGCTGTCTCCCATACGAGAACGACAGAAGATCAAAAACTATGTATTTCAACATTCCCAACAATAAAATTGTAAAAATGAAACACAAACAAAGATTCACATAATGCGTGAACCACTACACTTCACTTCCCATTATAATGCCTAGGTACGTACCAAATTGGGTTATATCCATAATTTATGTAAATGATTAACGAAAAAACAAATCAAAAATGGCCTCCATTGTTTTTAGAATAAATTGAAAAAGTCCCCAGCTGAGGACGAAACGTCTTTATATTGAACGTCTTTCGTTTTACTAAGAATCCAAAGCCCAATAAACCCCTAGTAACAATATACCAAGGATTCAAGAAATAAAAACAAGAATATATATATATATATATATATATATATATATATATATATATATATATATATTATATATATATATATATATATATATATATATTATATATATATATATATATATTATATATATATATATATATATATATATATATATATATATATATATATATATATATGTACTCTGTCCGTCATAAAGTTGACTACATATGGGATAAAAATTGTTTTTGAAATTTCTGAAAAACTCTAATGGCGGTTCGTTTCTGCATGTCTGACAACTGAAAAATCCGTTGCGACTCAAATGACGTGACTTCAGATTGGGCGGGAATTTAAAAAAAAATTGCCTGTGATGCCGAAAATCGGGTCAAATTGACAAGATATCAAATTGAACCAAAATAGAAAAAAAACAGAAATACCATTTCATTCCTCTATCCTTACTAAGCAACATTATACATTCTTGTTTTATCTAATCGATAGAGCTATGTTGAAAAATGTTCGCCGCGAAATGTGTCCCAGAACAATACTATGTATGGAGCGCGAAGGTGGTCACCTAGAATATTGAAAATTTATACATTGTTTGTTTAATGAGATTTATTTTTATTTTTCCACATCCACCTCAACAATACTGAATTCAGTTAGGATGAATAATGTATTATTAAGTGTCAATTATAAATATTAGTTGATTTGAAATTTATTTACGGGTTAAGATTATTGAATAAGCTCATGTGCATCAATATATATGGCATAACTACACCTAGTGACAAGACTAAATCGTGTTTTCATAATTAATCTCCCGCAAAATGTCCATTCCATTCCACAAATATTTGATTAGTTTTGACCCAAACTTATGTCATTCGGATTATTGAAGCTGTTTTCAGATAAAACAAGAATGTATGATGTTTCTTGGTGAGGAATACTATGGTATTTTGTTTTTTTTTTTCAATCTGGTTCAAAATTAGTACATGGGGTCCTCGTTAGATTCCAAACACATATTCTCAGAATAAAATGTTTCGATATCTTGTCAATTTGACTCATTTATCGGCTCAACAGACAACTTTTTTAAAAATTCCCGTCGAATCTGAGGTTACGTGATTTGAGTCGCAACGGATTTGTTAGTTGTCAGACATGCAGGAACGAACTGCCATTAGAGTTTTTTAAAAATTTCAATAATAATTTTTTTCCCATATGTAGCCAACTTTATGACGGACATTGTATACATAATATATAAAAAAAAATTACTTGGTTGACTAATGTGACTAATGTGATTTTTATATTTAGCAAAACAGTGGCTTAGTTACCGTCTTATGTGGCCGTATTGTCCAGAATGAACGAATCAGTAGTTGATATAGTTAGGCTCGAAACCCAACCCAGAAGTAATAACATTCTATATGCCCAAATGTAGAGGTTCATGAGATATTTGCGAACAACTAAAGATGAGGAGATGAGGAAGTATCGAATAGAGACATAATTTCCTCTGTGCTATAATCGCATTATGCTCATTTCTTACATTATATCGAAATATTTTTCAACTTCCTGAACATTTTTGAATGTTGAGAGAATTGGAAACATTATACGGGTTAGTCAGAATAGGGCAGAAAAGTTCCGTATTTTCCATACTCATATTATTTCAAGAAACGCAGTCCTTGAGTGCAAGCGGTTCAAATTCGTTTCGTGAACACGCGAGCTTAAATAATGTGATAACATGATTAAAATTTTCAATTCCAATGAATCAATGTAGTAGATACGCTAGTATGTGACCATAGTCCGCTGCTTATCATTTTTCGACAGGTCATCTGACAAACTGGTATATCTTATCATAAGGCTAATCAAAATTCAACCTCACATCTTTAAGATTCCAATTAGATGAGGGTTAAGGTCTGAAATAATATTTGCAAGTAACTGAAGATAGGTCTATTCAATTTGTTGATGAATTTCACGGTAGAGAATAATTTTCAGAAAAATTTCCTAATTGATTACTCAAAAAAAAATTATAAAATAAGAAACACAATCAATGCGTAGGTATCCATATCTACCTCCATAGTTATAACGGATGACTGGTTCATTACGTACATCTCCCTATCATCGACTGTCGCACGCTTTGGGAAATCCCTGGTGTATACTGGATCAACATAGATACTTGTACGAACAGCACCTACCCGGTAACTATTCGATATCAAATAAGGACAATTTGGAGATATAATATAAACTCAGAGAAGAAAACGTGTCAAAATCAACTATATTATGACGTTACTACAACATATATCCTTTTTCTTATTTTTCATTATCACAAACAACTAGACTATAAGAAATACAAAAAACCAAAAACAATATAAGGAGCTGCAACTGCAACACCCTTCCACCGTATGTGTCATTCTCATGAAATTTTGACACATACTCATAAAATCAGCCTTGCCGGGGGTTTGACTCTTCTGTCAGAGAATCAATTTTATCAGTAATTTTTCAGCCTCTTGTATCTCCCCCAATGTTAGCTCGGAGCCTTTGATTTTCTGCACACTGCGACAATTATAACAAAATATTCTCAACCATCCAATAAGATTCACTATTTGCCTATATTTTGAAAAATATTGATAGTACCAAGCATTGTCTTCTTGGGTATTCAGAAAGGAAGATATAACAGATTTTTTCCTCTCGTTGAGAACAGAATCCTCATTCACATTATATTCTTAAAAAGGCCATTCATTTTCTGGTTTTGAGAGCCAACTTGCCCCCCCCACCATTTGGACTCCAACAATTGTCTTGGAGAACATCCTCGTGAAGGCAAGTCTGCGGGATTCATATGTCCGGGTACAAAATGCCAGTTATCAATGTTTGTAAGAGTCCTAATTTCTTGAACTCTATTCCATACGAAAGTTTTCCATTGATCTTCTCGGCGTATCCAGGATAAAACTGTACTTGAATCGGTCCAACAAAATACGGGAATGTCTTTAGTATCGAGGATTTCCAAAACAGAAGATATCAACCTCGCTCCAATGTTTACAGCCAATAACTCCAATCGGGGTATCGATAACTTCTTTACAGGTGAAACTCTGGACTTTGATTGAATAAGTTGAACCTGAATTATCCCGTCGGACTCCGATCTCAGGAAAACAGCCGCTGCATAAGCATCCTGACTCGCGTCCGAAAACATGTGTAAACTCAACAAATCTCAGTTTGACACAGTTGACAAACGTCTGGGAATCTTTAAATTAACTAAAATGCCCAAATTTTTCAACCACTCTGGAAATGTAATCCCTATTTCTTCCGGCACTTCTACATCCCATCCAACTTTCAAAATCCACATTTTTTGTAACAGGATTTTCGGAATCAATGAAACCGGACAGGAGAATCCAATCGGATCGGAAATCTTGTTTGCTACAGACAGAATCAAACGCTTTGTTATTTTATCTAAGGAAATATCTTGGAACCAATCGAAACAAAGCTCTAAAGTATCTTGCAGTCGATTCCACTTCAGCCCCAAAACAGGTGACACGAATGTGTCACAAGACTCATTTCTATCTGATATTGTCCACTCCCATCCACGCAAATCGAATTTTACTTCATTCATTATTTCTTGGGACTGCTTCATGAATGTTTCAAGTTCTTCTTCAGATTCGAGACTAACAACACAATTGTCGACGTAAAAACTTTTTGACAATTTTGAAATAACTGTCACGGAATAACGGAAACTTTCTGAGTGAGCTTCGTTCAGGGCTCTAGTGAGATGATTTTGGATCACTGCCCCGAAGTGGAAAGGAAGCATCGAAAACAGGACGGAGTTTCGTAGTGGCGCTACTCAATTTCAAAACATGACGATGTGGCAAATAGTGACCTTCAAAACCCACCTCATTCTCAGGAACGTATTCAATCACGCCATCAGCTAACCATTCGGAGGAAACTTTGTTATATTCCTCATAATATCCATCATTTTTCAGTTTCTGCATCAAATTATTAAGTCTTTTTATAGCGATATCAAAATTACTTGGAAGAGGGGGGATGACCCTCGATCCAAGGTAGGACGACTTCGTACCTTCCTTCTGAATTAACAGTTACTGTTTTCTGGAAATGATCCATTACTGCTACTTCCGCTTCTCTTCTGTTATTTTTATCAATTGTATCGGAAATCCCAAGTATATCAAGTTTCCATAAATCGGAAATATCGTAGGATTTGCATACTAATGAAGTCACTATCATAGAAGTTGAATTCAAACTATTTGAACTAGGAATTGACACCTTTCCCATAAGAGTCCATCCTAGAAGTGTCTCCATTGCAACTAAACCACACTTCAGACGATGATTTCGGCCAGTGAACAGTTTGCCGCACACATCAGCACCAATAAGCACTTCTACTGGACCCTCTTTCACGTCGGAGATATTCACATTCAATTCTCGCAGCTCACGCATCCACGTTCCGTCCTTAATGGAAATAACATTGCTACAAATTACTGACTGGTCAAATGCTTGGAAGTTACATGCATAATCTCGATTCGAATTTCTCAAACTGATCTTGTAACAATTGTGTTTCACAGCTTCTGACTGGGAGAGCATGAATCATTGTTTCTTCGGAAATTTTTTCGTATCCCATTTCTAAGGCGGTAAACGTATTTATATAGGAACGTTGACTGCCAGTGTCTATAATAGCTCTCACTTGACGAGAAAAACTATCATTATGAAGTTCGACGAGTAAGGTTTGAAGAAAAACTTCATTATGAGTCTGAATTGATAGATTTTCGGCAGTTGGATTTTCTTTGGCAGACAAGTGTTTGTCAGGTGAAATGGGATCCTTCTCGGGACACAACATTGTAGCATGTCTTCTCTTACAATCGGAACACTCAATTATGACTCTACACCTGCGCGCAATGTGTCCGAATTTCATACAGATATGGCAGCATCCTCTATCTGACAGAATTTTTCCAATTTCTGTTGGTTTCATTTTACCAGTTTTACTGCATTTGTCGTTCGGATGATTTTCTTTACAGAAAACACATTTGAATAATGCTGACGCTGTAGCAATGGATTCTCCTTTTGGTAACTCCTTCTTCCTGTGCTTATTATCAAATCCGGAGACTGCCAAAGAAATTCTCTCCTCATTATCTACTTCTCTTCTCAGGAACTCCATCAGCCTCTTTAGTCGACAATTAGTTTCAGATGAACTCGGGGTGCCTTCGGAAAGCTGAATCGGCCTGATCGGTTGTACTTCGTTGCCAAACTCTTAGTACATCTTCGGGCAAACAGGATTCAACTAGTGGAAACAACATTGTGGCGTATTTTTCAGAAGTAACGCCAAGTGTTTCCAGAGCTCGAAGTTGTTACTCAACTTTATCAAAAAGACTACTCAGACAAACTTTTACATTCAAATTGTTCAACACCAACTTCAAGAGTTCTCGAACGTAAAACTCTACCAGAAGTTCATCTTTGCCAAAACGGGACTTCAAACTATCAATCACGTTGGGGTAGTTTTCTCCACTGGGAGGATAACTCTTCACTAACTGGTGAGCACGAGATTTCGGTATGGTGGCCTGTATTAGATATTGGAATTTATCCTCGTTTTCCAAACTCTCATCGTCGTTAATCCTCTTGAATTGACTCCAGAAAAGCAGCCAGTCCTTGATATATCCGCCAAATTTGGCGAATTCTATTTTTGGGAGCTTCAGAGCTGATCTCAAATGACTGGAATGACTTGAATCACTTGGGGTGGATTCGCGATTATTGACGCAACAGTCCTTACTCATACGTTGCTCTATTCTATACTTCAAAGTATTGTACTTGCTCGTTAACTCGTTAGCTTCTTCAACTTCAAGGTCGATATTTTCTTCGATGGAATCCCCGTCTAGCAACAAATCGAGAACTTGTTTGTCCAAATCTACAATCGTCTCCATCTTTTGATCAAGAAGACGTAAATTCCCTTGTATTATACTGAAATCGGGATTCGGCATTTGTAATAACTTGATAATAGCATCATAAACTCGTTCAAACGATACTCATTGAATCTCTCTGAGTCTCTGTATTTTCTCCATTTCCTCAACAATTGTCCTGTCACGGTCGCCACAAATTGTACGAAAGCACCTACCCGGTAACTATTCGATATCATATAAGGACAATTTGGAGATATAAAATAAACTCAGAGAAGAAAACGTGTCAAAATCAACTATATTATGACGTTACTACAACATATATCCTTTTTCTTATTTTCCATTATCACAAACAACTAGACTATAAGAAATACAAAAAACCAAAAACAATATAATGAGCTGCAACTGCAACAATACTGCTGAAATCCTTGCAGTTGAATCTTCCACAGATTCTACAGGTGAACAATATACCTGGGATTCGAGGCATCTCTACAGAGGAAAGTGTTGTGAAGTTTAAACGGGAGAACGTGCAGGCCAATGTACAGAACTGCGTCTGCCTATCCACCGATCATGGAATGTTCGATCGAAAAATTGACGAACGATTCGTTGGAAATAGGTCGGTGCTCCGTCATATCCTTTGACGGTTCAATAGAGCTATCTCCTGAGGTAGCCCAGGTGAAAGTATTTCCAGAAATACTCTGTAAATCTGTCCATTCGAACAGGAAAGAAGGAATTATGGTCCCACTATATGATTTTCGGCAATACCCGCCCAAATATCAACCGAAAACTTTTGTTCGTAGCTTTTCTGAAATATTCCACGGGGATTTTCTCCAGCCCACAAATGGCCAGTAATACTATTGGAATTCCCTTGTGACACAATCGCCATCTGTGAATAGTGAATCTTCATACATTCTCAAAAACCATTCACAAAAAGTCTACGGGGGGCATAATCACCAGCATTTAGGTCCATCACCTGCTGCAAGTGATATGGATACAATTGTTGTTCATATGCTACCCGACTCAGTGCTCATTGGGAAACTAGCCCGAGAGCTGGTAAGAGGATCTGCTTTTTATTGGCAAGAATTCATCCTTCAGTAGCAAGAGTTCTTATAATTCCACTCGAATCGTCGAAGCACATCCATGAAAATCGTGACATCCGGATGACGTCTGTTTGGAAATCTGTTCCGATATAACTCAGCAGCGGCTCTTGCATTTCACTCTGTTTGGCCATAAATTGAATGTATATCTGCGGAATCTCCGCATGAATATTCCATTTTGAATTTTATTCACTGACTTTGATGGTTATAGATGCGGATGACTCGGTGGGACTATTCCTCAATTCTGGATCTGACTCTAGCCATTGTTGATGTCAAAGCCAACATAACAAACTGACAGGCCAGTGAGATTGAATCACTGAGCCAGCATAACTCCATTATCTTCGAATTTAACAATGAATGAATCTTACCAAGACAAAAAAAACTGAACAGGCTGGCAAGCATGCTATCAAACCCTGTCAAAACAGGTTAACCTCATAAAAACACTCGGTTTATCGGTGGAAAACTGAGATCTCTGTAGCCCGGAAAGAATGTACGCCTAAGAGACGACTGTATACGAGATCTAAGACGAGAAATGAACTGAAAAAAAGTCAGGAAAGAAGGAAAGAGTACAAAGAGTGTAAAAATCACTTCAAAATTGTTTGAAAAATCTAGGAGGGACTCATGGCGATAGATAAGTAGAAATGTATGCCGTGGTGTCTGGGGCTATGCACTTGTCATGGAGTGTCTTATTACTACTCAGACTACAAATGCTGTCTTAAAGAGTGGAAGAAGTGGTAGACCACTCATTTTCTGTGCACCCTGATGTGATGTATGAGTGTGATATAACTGTGATATTGGTCGGGGAGAATTTCATAAAAAAACGGGCAAATCGGACAAAAATATCGAGAACCCGGCAGCGCACAGACCCATATGCCTACTGGACTTTGGAGGGAAGCTGTACGAGCAATTGATACTTGGTAGATTGAAGAGGGGAAATAACCCGTATTGGCAGACTTTCGTCAATGCAGTTCGGTTCCGTAGAGGGTGAGCAGAAGTGATGAACATCGCTACAGAAGTACAAAATACTTGAAACAAACCTTTTTGAGACAAGCTTCCATTCAAAAGTACTAGGAAGTAAAAAATAATTGCTTTGGATGTGTGACGTGGGTTATTCCGTGAGTTTAAGAAGCTTGTCGTGCGAAGTTTTCTGTTCTTATACAAAAGCGATAAGTTTTTGAAACTATAACTCACGGAATAACCTACGTCACACATCCAAAACAATTATTTTCTACTTTTTACTCATTTAAAAAAGCTTGCCTTCAAAAAAGTTTTTCTTCAATTATTTTATTTTGTGCTTTCTAGTACTTAAGTACGCCTTAATCTATGCATTTTTGTTGAAGAATCGTTATTAAGAGGCCATTTTTCTGTAAATTCTTGCCATCTTCATTTTATTAATTTTAACTAATAATCAATAATCTTTGACTGGATTCATAAATTTCATGAGCCGCAATTTCAGAAACATGAATTTCCCCAAAAAATTTATAATCTCCGTCTCCAAGAACCCCCACATACAAATTTTGAATAGTATCGTACCATAATCACAAAACTCGTCCGCCATCTTGGAGCCGTCATTTTGTTTTTAATCTCAATAAAATTTAATAATGCATTCACCAGAATTATGAACACCTGCCAAATTTCAGCTCAATCGGATGTCGGCAAGTACTCCAAAGATACATTACAAATTTTGAACCGGAAAGAATGACAAATGACAGAATGACGGAATGACGGAATGACAGAATGAAAGTATGTAAAAAACACTCCCGCGCACATCGAAGAGTCTATTCAATGATTACTCCTCGACATTGGAAACGCATTCAACAGAGCAAATTGGCAGAAAATTCTAGACGAGATGGGAAGTTCTATCTGTCAGGAAGAGAAATCATTCTAGGAGCGTATAACATAGTTGAAATGAAGAGAATTAACAGTGGAGTGCCACATGTTTCCGTCCTAGATCCTACTCTATCAAATATCCTCTACGATGTCATTTTAAGGATGAAACAAGTGGCAGGTGTCACACTGATAGGCTTCGCCTGTGACATTGCCGTGATAGTCATCGCAAAGGATGAGGAGAATCTGATGAGCACCGCAAAAACAGAAATACAATGTTGTCTTTTCACAATATCCACATGATACTTCATAGACTCCTTGGCACTTCAGTGGTATCCGGTCCTTGAGATTTCCGGGGACAGATCTTATTGTAAGGTCTGTTATAAACGTCTGCTGATCCTGTCCGTTGTACTAGTTTTGGTTTCAAGCTCGATGTTGTGAGTACTTTAGTTTCTACTTCTTCCATGAAAAGGTTTGCGATGACTGGTGATAGTGGTGCTCCCTGTACTTCTGTCCTCTCTAAGCTTTGTTTATAGTAATAATAATGAAAACTGATCTTTACATGCTGCCAAAAAAATACAGTTTGGCTCATATATTAGAACTCAATATAAACAATCCCATGTACCTACTTATGAAGAGGGTAAAAATGCATGAAAGATAAACAAACCATTCCCGATAACTTCGACGCAGGTCACACTCCCACAATAACGTTTCTACGATGCGAACGCAAAACTCAAATAAAATAATTTGTAACTGAATACTCATAAATGTTACAAATATTTTTATATTGAGTTAAATAACGTTTTATATTTCGAACCATATGTTTTTTAAGAATCATTTTAGTGCATACATTTCAATATTGTGTTAAGTTAAATATGTCTCAAACTCCATATTTTTAATTTTAGTGTTTCAACCTGATGATGACAAATACCATGTCGAAACGTAGTTAGGAAATATTATGTGAATTGACTGAATCAGACCTTTATTCCGAGAAATTGAAGAATATATATATATATATATATATATATATTTGAAAGTGGGATAGTGGGAAATTGTTGTCCGAGAGAAATTATGAAAGAGGAATTTGTGGCATAATGGACAAATTATTATTATTTTTTTTTTATTGAGCATATACGCATCAGCCAATAGGCTATTAGCGGCAAAATATTTACAGTCATTACAATTTGTTATAATTTGAACAGGATGTTTGATTCTCGGAGGAATGTAATAATATTATCTGTTGTGCATTCGTTGAAGATTTTGCTAAAATCACTGGGAAATCCGTTATTCAGTCTTTGAACTGCGAAACAAGGACACTCCAATAAGATGTGCTTTATTGTTAGTGGCCCTCCACATAGAAAACCTTCAGGTTGAGGTTCCTTTGTAGGTGTTCATGTGTAAGGCGTGTGTGACCTAGGCGGAGTCGATTGATGACTACTTCATGGAAGCGGTTGGATGACGTGTCGGACCATGGTTGAAAAGATGGTTTGATCTCCTTTAGTTTTGAGACTTGTTTGCAAATAGTGGTTCCATGTGTTAGCTATTCTAGAATGAAAGTAGGGTTTCAAGTCTGCTGCTAGTGTTCTCGTGTGGGGAATGAGTGCTGAATTCTCTAAGGCATCCTTCGCGTGTTTGTCAGCTAGGTCATTTCCTCTTATGCCAGTATGAGAGGAAACCCATAGAAAAGTTACTGATTGATTGGAGCTGAGTAGTTTCAATTCTTCTTTGATCAGTTTTCCTAGGGGATGATGGGTATATGTTTTTGATATCAAGTGTAGGGAGTTCAGAGAGTCAGTTATGATCAGAAAGTTACTTCCAGATGCTGTTTTTATGAAACGGAGAGCTTTGTAGATTGCATGAAGTTCTCCAGTGAGGATGGTGCGGTTTCGGGTAGTCTGTATTCTTTAGTGACTTCATCTGTTACGAATGCGCAGGCCACACCACGGTTTGTCTTGGATGCGTCGGTGAAGATTTGTATATGTGAAGGATATTGGGATATTATGGCTTGATATGTTGCATGGATCAATTGCGTATTTGTTTCTTTTTTGTTCAGAGGGAGTAATTGGGTATTAAAGGATGGTGGGGTAATGAGTCATGGTGGAGTTGTGTGAGTACTGAAAGCTTGGATTGTGGGAATTTTCTGTAGTTGGATGAGAGCGAGAGAACGTTTGATCCTTTCGTAGAAAGGAAGATGTGTTTTTGCGTGTTGACTGATTGGAAAGTATCTGATTTGGTGAATGTTCTGGTCTTGACGTTTTGCTGCATAGGATAGACTCAGCTCTTGCCTTCTCAGGTGCAAAGGTAGCACACCAATTTCGCAGAGTAGACTATCGATGGGAGTAGTTCTGTGAGCGCCGGAGATAGTGTGGAGTGCATTGTTATGAATTGTGTCCAAGACTTTGAGAGTAGTAGTGGAAGCTGATGAATAGGATATGCAGCCGTAATCTAACTTCGAGCGGATCAATGCTTTGTATAATGTAAGTAACATCTTTCCATCTGTGCCCCATTGTTTGTTTGCAAGACATCTAAGGAGAATCAATCTCTTTTGGCATGTTACAGATAAGTATCGAATATGGGGTTTCCAGGTGAGGGCTTGGTCGAATATCAGACAAATTATTGAATTAAAGAAAAATTGGAGAACACCTTCCTAGACATCTTCTACTGAAATCGTCAATTCGAAGATGATGCTGGGTTGAATAGGTACCAAGTTTTGACGGCTATTGATAAGTACGTTCGATTTTCGATTCATTTCCAACATTCACATTAAATTAAGGAATAAAAGTGTTCGCGATGTGTGTCGATTCTCAGAGTCCCGATAGCTCAGTGGAAGAGTGAATGCCCGGAAAGTAGAGGATTGTGGGTTCGAGTTCCAGTTGAGGATCCTCTTTTCTTTAATTCAATAATTTGTCCATTATGCCACAAATTCCTTTCTCATAATTTCTCTCGGATAACAATTTCCCACACTCACAGATATATTTGGCTAAATCTTATCAGTGGTTGGAGATCACCTTCCTAGACATCTTCTACTGAAATCGTCAATTCGACGATGATGCTGGGTTGAATAGATACCGGGTCTCAACGGCCATTGATTTGACGTTCGATTTTCGATTCATTTCCAACATTCACATTAAATTGAGGAATTAAAGTGTTCGCGGGTGTGTGTCGATTCTCATTGCCTCGATAGCTCAGTGGAAGAGTGAATGCCCGGAAAGCATAGGTCGTGGATTCGAGTCTCACTTGAGGATGCTTTTTTTCCTTAATTTAATAATTTGTCCATTATGCCACAAATTCCTTTTTCATAATTTCTCTCGGACAACAATTTCCCACTTTCACATATATATTTGGCTAAATCTTATCAGTGGTTGGAGATCACTTTCCCAGACATATTCTACTGGAATCGTCAATTCGACGATGATGCTGGGTTGAATAGGTACCGGGTCCCGACAGCCATTGATTTGACGTTCGATTTTTGATTCATTTCCAACATTCACAGTAAGTTGAGGGATTTAAGTGTTCGCGGGTGTGTGTCGATTCTCATTGCCTCGATAGCTCAGTGGAAAAGTGAATGCCCGGAAAGCAGAGGGTCGTGTGTTCAAGTCCCACTTGAGGATGCTTTTTTCCTTCAATTTGATAATTTGTCCATTATGCCACAAATTCCTATTTCATAATTTCTCTCGGACAACAATTTTCCACTTTCACAAATATATTTGGGTAAATCTTATCAGTGGTTGGAGATCACCTTCCTAGACATCTTCTACTGGAATTGTCAATTCGACGATGATGCTGGGTTGAATGGGTACCGGGTCTCGACGGTCATTGATTTGACGTTCGATTTTCGATTCATTTCCAACATTCACATTAAATTAAGGAATTAAAGTGTTCGCGGGTGTGTGTCGATTCTCATTGCCTCGATAGCTCAGTGGAAGAGTGAATGCCCGGAAAGCAGAGGGTCGTGGGTTCGAGTCCCACTTGAGGATGCTTTTTTTCTTTAATTTAATAATTTGTCCATTATGCCACAAATTCCTTTTTCATAATTTCTCTCGGACAACAATTTCCCACTTTCACATATATATTTGGCTAAATCTTATCAGTGGTTGGAGATCACCTCCCTAGACATCTTCTACTGAAATCGTCGATTCGACGATGATGCTGGGTCTCGACGGCCATTGATTTGACGTTCGATTTTCGATTCATTCCCAACATTCACATTGAATTAAGGAATTGAAGTGTTCGCGGGTGTATGTCGATTCTCATTGCCTCAATAGCTCAGTGGGACAGTGAATGCCCGGAAAGCAGAGGGTCGTGTGTTTGAGTTCCACTTGAGGATGCTTTTTTCCTCTAATTTAATAATTTGTCCATAATTTCTCTCGGACAACAATTTCCCGCTTTCACATATATATTTGGCTAAATCTTATCAGTGGTTGGGGATCACCTTCCTAGACATCATCTACTGAAATCGTCAATTCGACGATGATGCTGGGTTGAATAGGTACCGGGTTTCGACGGCCATTGATTTGACGTTCGATTTTTGATTCATTTCCAACATTCACATAATTGAGGAATTAAAGTGTTCGCGGGTGTGTGTCGATTCTCATCGCCTCGATAGCTCAGTGGAAGAGTGAATGCCCGGAAAGCAGAGTGTCGTGAGTTCGAGTCCCACTTGAGGATGCTTTTTTTCTTTGATTTGATAATTTGTCCATTATGCCACAAATTCATTTTTCATAGTTTCTCTCGGACAACAATTTCCCGCTTTCACATATATATTTGGCTAAATCTTATCAGTGGTTGGGGATCACCTTCCTGGACATCTTCTACTGAAATCGTCAATTCGACGATGATGCTGGGTTGAATAGGTACCGGGTTTCGACGGCCATTGATTTGACGTTCGATTTTTGATTCATTTCCAACATTCACAGTAAGTTGAGGAGTTAAAGTGTTTGCGTGTGTGTCGATTCTCATTGCCTCGATAGCTCAGTAGAAGAGTAAATGCCCGGAAAGCAGAGGGTCGTGGGTTCGAGTCCCACTAGTGGATGCTTTTTTTTCTTTAATTTGATTATTTGTCCATTATGCCACAAATTCCTTTTTCATAATTTCTCTCGGACAACAATTTTCCACTTTCACATATATATCTGGCTAAATCTTATCATTGGTTGGAGATCACCTTCCTAGACATCTTCTACTGAAATTATCAATTCGACGATGATGCTGCGTTGAATAGGTAACGGGTCTCGAGGGCCATTGATTTGACGTTCGATTTTCGATTCATTTCCAACATTCACATTAAATTGAGGAATTAAAGTGTTGGGGTGTTGTCGATTTCATGCCTCGATAGCTCAGTGGAGAGTGAATGCCCGGAAAGCAGGGGTCGTGGTTCGAGTCCCACTTGAGGATGTTTTTTTCTTAATTTAATAATTTGTCCATTTGCCACAAATTCTTTTTATAATTTCTCTCGGACAACAATTTCCCACTTTCACATATATATTTGGCTAATCTTATCAGTGGTTGGAGATCACCTTCCTAGACATCTTCTACTGAAATCGTCAATTCGACGATGATGCTGGGTTGAATAGGTACCGGGTCTCGACGGCCATTGATTTGACGTTCGATTTTCGATTCATTTCCAACATTCACATTAAATTAAGGAATTAAAGTGTTCGCGGGTGTGTGTCGATTCTCATTGCACGATAGCTCAGTGGAAGAGTGAATGCCTGAAAGCAGAGGGTCGTGGGTTCGAGTCCCACTTGAGGATGCTTTTTTTCTTTAATTTAATAATTTGTCCATTATGCCACAAATTCCTTTTTCATAATTTCTCTCGGACAACAATTTCCCACTTTCACATATATATTTGGCTAAATCTTATCAGTGGTTGGAGATCACCTTCCTAGACATCTTCTACTGAAATCGTCAATTCGACGATGATGCTGGGTTGAATAGGTACCGGGTCTCGACGGCCATTGATTTGACGTTCGATTTTGATTCATTTCAAATTCACATAAGTTGAGGAATTAAAGTGTTCGCGGGTGTGTGTCGATTCTCATTGCCCGATAGCTCAGTGGAAGAGTGAATGCCCGGAAAGCAGAGGTCGTGGTCGTGGAGATCACTTCCTAGACATCTTCTACTGGAATCGTCAATTCGACGATGATGCTGGGTTGAATAGGTACCGGGTCTCGACGGCCATTGATTTGACGTTCGATTTTCGATTCATTTCCAACATTCACATTAAATTGAGGAATTAAAGTGTTCGCGGGTGTGTGTCGATTCTCATTGCCTCGATAGCTCAGTGGAAGAGTGAATGCCCGGAAAGCAGAGGGTCGTGTGTTCGAGTCCCACTTGAGGATGCTTTTTTCCTTAATTTAATAATTTGTCCATTATGCCACAAATTTCTTTTTCATAATTTCTCTCGGACAACAATTTTCTGCTTTCACATATATATTTGGCTAAATCTTATCAGTGGTTGGGGATCACCTTCCTAGACATCTTCTACTGAAATCGTCAATTCGACGATGATGCTGGGTTGAATAGGTACCGGGTTTCGACGGCCATTGATTTGACGTTCGATTTTTGATTCATTTCCAACATTCACAGTAAGTTGAGGAATTAAAGTGTTCGCGGGTGTGTGTCGATCTCATTGCCTCGATAGCTCAGTGGAAAAGTGAATGCCCGGAAAGCAGAGGGTCGTGGTTCGAGTTCCACTTGAGGATGCTTTTTTCCTCTATTTAATAATTTGTCCATTATGCCACAAATTCCTTTTTCATAATTTCTCTCGGACAACAATTTACCACTTTCACATATATATTTGGCTAAATCTTATCAGTGGTTGGAGATCACTTTCCTAGACATCTTCTACTGAAATCGTCAATTCGACGATGATGCTGGGTTGAATAGGTACCGGGTCTCGACGGCCATTGATTTGACGTTCGATTTTTGATTCATTTCCAACATTCACAGTAAGTTGAGGAATTAAAGTGTTCGCGGGTGTGTGTCGATTCTCATTGCCACGATAGCTCAGTGGAAGAGTGAATGCCCGGAAAGCAGAGGGTCGTGGGTTCGAGTCCCTCTTAAAGATGCTTTTTTTCTTTAATTTAATAACTTGTCCATTATGCCACAAATTCCTTTTTCATAATTTCTCTCGGACAACAATTTCCCACTTTCACATATATATTTGGCTAAATCTTATCAGTGGTTGGAGATCACCTTCCCTAGACATCTTCTTCTGAAATCGTCAATTCGACGATGATGCTGGGTTGAATAGGTACCGGGTCTCGACGGCCATTGATTTGACGTTCGATTTTCGATTCATTCCCAACATTCACATCAAATTAAGGAATTAAAGTGTTCGCGGGTGTGTGTTGATTCTCATTGCCTCGATAGCTCAGAGGAAGAGTGAATGCCTTGAAAGCAGAGTGTCGTGTGTTCAAGTCCCACTTGGGGATGCTTTTTTCCTTTAATTTGATAATTTGTCCATTATGCCACAAATTCCTTTTTCATAATTTATCTCGGACAACAATTTCCCACTTTCACATATATATTCGGCTTCATCTTATCAGTGGTTGGCGATCACCTTCCTAGACATCTTCTACTGAAATCGTCAATTCGACGATGATGCTGGGTTGAATGGGTACCGGGTCTCGACGGCCATTGATTTGACGTTCGATTTTCGATTCATTTCCAACATTCACATTAAATTAAGGAATTAAGTGTTCGCGGGTGTGTGTCGATTCTCATTGCCTAATACTCAGTGGAAGAGTGAATGCCCGGAAAGCAGAGGGTCGTGGGTTCGAGTTCCACTTGAGGATGCTTTTTTTCTTTAATACAATAATTTGTCCAATATGCCACAAATTCCTTTTTCATAATTTCTCTCGAACAACAATTTCCCACTTTCACATATATATTTGGCTAAATCTTATCAGTGGTTGAAGATCACCTCCCTAGACATCTTCTACTGAAATCATCAATTCGACGATGATGCTGGGTCTCGACGGCCATGATTTGACGTTCGATTTTCGATTCATTCCCAACATTCACATTAAATTAAGGAATTAAAGTGTTCGCGGGTGTGTGTCGATTCTCATTGCCTCGATAGCTCAGTGGAAAAGTGTATGCCCGGAAAGCAGAGGGTCTTGTGTTCGAGTTCCACTTGAGGATGCTTCTTTCCTCTAATTTAATAATTTGTCCATTATGCCACAAATTCCTTTTTCATAATTTCTCTCGGACAACAATTTCCCGCTTTCACATATATATTTGGCTAAATTTCATCAGTGGTTGGGAATCACTTTCCTAGACATCTTCTACTGAAATCGTCAATTCGACGATGATACTGGGTTGAATAGGTACCGGGTCTCGACGGACAATGATTTGACGTTCGATTTTCGATTCATTTCCAACATTCACATTGAATTGAGGAATTCAAGTGTTCGCAGGTGTGTGTCGATTCTATTCGCCTCGATAGCTCAGTGAAAGAGTGAATGCCCGGAAAGCAGAGGGTCATGGGTTCGAGTCCCACTTGAGGATGCTTTTTTTCTATAATTTAATAATTTGTCCATTATGCCACAAATTCCTTTTTCATAATTTCTCTCGGACGACAATTTTCCCACTTTCACATATATATTTGGCTAAATCTTATCAGTGGTTGGATATCACCTTCCTAGACATCTTCTCCTGAAATCGGCAATTCGACGATGATGCTGGGTTGAATAGGTACCGGGCCTCGACGGCCATTGATAAGTACGTTCGATTTTCGATTCATTTCAACATTCACATTAAATTAAGGAATTAAAGTGTTCGCGAGTGTGTGTCGATTCTCATAGGCTCTACAGCTCAGTGGAAGAGTGAATGCCCGGAAAGCAGAGGGTCGTGGGTTCGAGTCCCACTTGAGGATGCTTTTTTTCTTTAATTTAATAATTTGTCCATTATGCCATAAATCCCTTTTTCATAATTTCCCTCGGACAATAATTTCCCACTTTCACATATATATATATATATATATATATATATATATATATATATATATATATATATATATATATATATATATATATATATATATATGGCTAAATTTTATCAGTGGTTGGAGATCACCTTCTTAGACATCTTCTCCTGAAATTGTCAAGCCGACGATGATGCTGGGTTGAATAGGTACCGGGTCTCGACGGCCATTGTCAAGTACGTTCCATTTTCGATTCATTTCCAACATTCACATTGAATTAAGGAATTGTAGTGTTCGCGAGTGTCTGTCGATTCTCATAGCCTCGATAGCTCAGTGTGAGAGTGAATGCCCGGAAAGCAGAGGGTCGTGGGTTCGAGTCCCACTTGAAAATGCTTCTTTTCTTTAATCAATTAATTTGTCCATTATGCCACAAATTCCTTTTTCATTTTACATATACATATATATATATATATATATATATATATATATATATATATATATATATATATAAATATATATATCTATGTATTCTTTGACATATTCGCTCAGTATGGAGCCAAAGTAACTAGAATTTGCTGAAATTAAGACATTACCACAATATTGGAAATGTTAAAAAATTATTAAAATTTATTGCTTTCGAATTATTATTGATTTAGAGTAAATTTACTGCATATGATTATGGAAACTATTGCTATTTGTGCAACCATTAATATATTGATGTACTACTATAATTTATGGGTGCTTTCATTTTCTGAGTTGTAATTGAGATTAGCTAAGTACTCAAATTGACGAATCCGCTCTCATTCAACGACTATACCGATTGATAATTTTATTTGCCACTCAATAAAGTTTTTATCGTTATTTTTCAGAAATAAAATATAACACCCAGTATAAAATCTCTGTAGCTTTACTCTAACATCTTTGTACAGCCGAAACAAGGTTGAACGATTTAGGCACATGTCATTATACTGATCTCAAGTGTGGGATCATATCAGTGGCTAGTCATTTTGGCATCAGAAATCAATTTAAGAATGTTTGCTCACCTTGTAGGTAGGTGAAATCAATATTTCATTTAAAACCTGAGAAGGAGGCGCCGCCGAGAAAAAAGATCCCAAATTGTTTTTCGGTAGAACCGATACCGAAGTTTTCAAACGGAATTTGGCGGAGAGATACGCGCGACTCGATCATTTTCTGTTGAACGTTGTCAAAGCTAGGTGTTTGGAAAATGTGTGAAAATGGCGATTCAATCGTTGAAGGTAGGAATTTCCGTTTTGTCTTTATCTTGAGCAACCCCATTTGGGAGGTTGAACTCTGTAAACTCTTCGAAGGACTGATATTAATGTAGCTACATTTCAGTTTTAGATTTGCCGGTCTTTTTTCTCAACCCTATCACAAATTTCATATTGGGAAGAGTTACGTGTGTCACGTATCCAATTCATATTTGATTGCTAGAAACTTCCCATGGGATAGGATCCCACACACGTTGGAAAATCATTTGAGGGAGAAATAAAAACTGTCATCATCCAGAATCGTTACCCACCATACCAGTCAACAGAAAGGGAAGGTCGGCGAAAGCACAAAATGTTAGATCTATCCATTTAATGTCACCAAAGTGCCAGTCCTTCCGGTCCTTCCGTTGCGAGATATCCGGACGGTCCAGGATTATAATTTTTTTTTTATCAATCTTCGTGACATAGTTTAGCTGAGCTTCAGCTAAAACTGTATTCTAATACCAACAAAAGTGTTAACCAATTATAGCTATATATGGATACCAAAAGTAAATTGTAATGAACTTTGACTTTGCAACTCAAATAATTCCACTTCATCTATTTTGTACGAAAATTCATAGTAGTAAATCATTGAACCCATCATATAGTTTAATTTATAACCTTTCGAATTTTATTTCGGTTTTTAAACTAAGTGGCGCGCAAATAGAAACAAAAATTCATATATTCAAATCTGGTAACATCATGCCTATTAGGACCAATCCTGCTCCCGAACAATAAAGAGAAGCCTCCGCAATTGAGCCCTGTATCGTAAAGAAAAAGCAGGGTTAGAAGTCACCAAACTGATTAAGTTTTCTTCGGGCTTGTACTTGTTTCTGATTATTTCTAGATCATCTTCTGTGGGTAACTGTGTGAATGAATAATGATGTAACGTCAAATATGCAAATGTCTATCAAGTGATTCGAATTTCGAACGAATGATTTGATCTCATCATAAGATTGCAGTGCTTCAGTAAGGTATGTCGCATGTTAATGGATCTTGGGAAGGCCATATATTTTTGGAGATTTTGATGATTTCTCTCATCGACAGGTGTCTTTCTAGCTAGTTTCTGGTTGTATTTTCCAAGTAGGTTGTTAGGTCTGTCGATATTTGTTTAGGATGGATCATTTAGCAATGCCATCAATTTGGTCTTGTGATTTCTGGTACTCATAATTATCGTTGCGTTGCCTTCGTCAGCCGGTAAAATGGTGATACTCTCATTTTCTCGGAAAGACTTCAGTGCCATAATTTCTTCGTGAGAAATGTTTCTCTTCAGTGGTTCCGAATTTCGTAGAATATACCTACGCGATGTCTCGTCGTATCGACTCCTGTGTGTCTTTGTCATTTTTTCTTTGTATGGTCGATTACACATTGCTGATGATGTTCTCAAACAGTAGACGAGCTGGTGCAATGGCGAAGCTGGAAGCATCAGCTAGAAGAACTGTGACAGCTCCGTTTAGAAGGTAGTCTGACAAATTGTGAACCACTCTGGAAGCTTCTATCCTTGGGGTGCTTTTGTTCGGTTTCTGGATTGAGCTGAGATGGTTGAACTTTTGCTTTCGTTTCTCAGAGGTGATGTTGAACCCATTTTCTTCTCATATTTCAATCATCTCAGCTCAATCCAGAAACCGAACAAAAACACCTCAAGGATAGAAGCCTGCAGAGTGGTTCACAATTTGTCAGACCACCCCCTGAACGAAGCTGACACAGAAGCTATAGCTGAAGGTTTCAACTTTGCCATCTCACCACCTCATATACCGGTTGAGAACATCGTCAGCAACGTAGAATCGACCATACCGAGAATAAGTGGCAAAGAAAGTCAGGAATCAATACGACAAAGTATCGCATATATACTATGAAATTCGGAACCACCGAAGAGAAATATCACCACATGATCGACTGACAAAGGCAACGCAACGATAGTTATGATCACCAGAAATATAACAAGACCAATATGATGGCATTGCTAGATGATCCAGCCTACAAGAAAACATCGACAGACTAAACAATTTATCCCGAAAATACAACCAGAAACAAAGTCAAAAATCACCTATCGATAAAAAAAGAACCAGTGAACAACTCATCCAAGAAGAAAAATCATTGATTTGTTCCAAACTATATGGCTTTTCCAAAATCCATAAACCAGGGCCGATTGTCAATTCTATAAGATCACCAATACATCAACTTGCGAGATACCTTGCTGAGGCCATGCAATCTCATGCAAATGAGGTCAAATCATACGTGTGGAATTCGGATCACTTGATAGAAATTCTGAAGTCACAGACGATCCAACCAGACGACGTTACATCATTATTCACATTGATAATCCCTCAAGAAGCTCTGGAAATAGTTAGAAACAAGTGAAAGCCCGAAGAACACATACACACATTGGCGACTCACTGCATCAAAAATACCTATTTCATTCATGATAACCAATGATACAGACCAGTACAGGGAGCACCAAGGGACCACCACTAGTCATTGTCATTGCAACCTTCTCATGGATGAAATAGAAACAGAAGCACTCACAACATCAATCTTGAAACCAAAACGTTGGCTGAGATATGTTGATGATATTCTTGTGGTTCGACCATATGGACATCAGGAAGTATCGACATTCTTCAACCAACTTAATGAAATTCATCACCATATGGAATCAAATATGGAAGCAGACAACGAACTGGCCTTTCCAGACGTTATGATCGTAAAGAAACCCGACGGTATCATGGGTCACACAGATTATCGCAACACTAATCGATACCTAAACGCAAATTCTCAGCACCATCCACAACAAATCCACCCAGTGGCGAAAACACCAATAACGACTACATAAAAGAGGAATTGGATTATATCGGAAAGACCTTCCAGAAGGATGGATACCTACTCCAAGAGAACTATCCAAGCAGCATCTGTAGTCAAAATCAAACAACAAGAGGTTCAGGAACCACCGATTGGCAAAACATGTTTACCGTACAACGGACAGAATCAGCAGAATGCTTCACCGACGCAATATCCCTACAAAGTTCACAACAGATTCTACAATAAGATCTACCCTCAGAAATCCCAAAGACCGTATATCAGTAGAGTGCCAAAGAGTCTATGAAGTACCATACGGAAATTGTGAAAACACGTACATAGGCCAAACAAACGGAAGAATCAACATCCGCAAAGGAGCATACAAGATCCCCATACGAAACAAGGAAACCACATCGTCACTATTTGAACATGCACTAACAATAGATTTTTTCTACTCTTGGACGATTATATTTTCACGTAACGAAGGATTTTTCCAAATAACATGTTTAAAAACCCTGTACATTCTTCAATTCAGAATTGGTTCATGAAGATTTTGAGGTGCTATCAAAAGTAGTCTGATCCCATTTTCCAAATAAATAAATCCCGTGATCGTTGGTAAATGGTGTTTTGATAGGGGGCTTTCAAAGAGGCAACGAGGGAGACAACGCGTACCACCTGAAATTCCTGGAAACCTGTGTAAATTTATCGTGAGGATTTTTTCCATTGATTCTATAGGATATGAGCTAAGCATTTTCTCATTTCTGATGTTGTTTTACAATTCTGACACATGAATATTTCGAATAGTGTTTGGGAGCCCGGATCGCTTTTCAAAGATACACACTGGAAATAAAAATTTTCAACTTTCTAGGTTACAGGGTATAGATCCAAGAAGGCCGTGAAAAATAATTGAATAGACTGACATCGGTACGAGATCATTGAATCTCATTTCTGCGAATCATCAGAAAGGTTGCGAGTCCGTCTGATTTGTTTCAAATTGCTGAATATTTGTTAATGAATTTTTAGAGAAAGAATTATTTGGTGAAAATCCCAGGAACATTTTCTTGTAGATATCTTTCTATAATTACCTAAATTTCCTGTGATGTATTTTTAAATTAGAGGGATTGGAAATCGAAAGTTGTCCTCAAAACCACATAGAAAGCGATTTCACAAGAATATTTTTTATTGGCTGAGTGTGAACTAAGTTTTTACATTCTGACGTTTCTAGGAAAAATATCAATTTCTATATGAAAACTTTTGAAGAACATATTTAGTTCAGTATAGTATTCTGATTGTTACTGAGGATGGGCTGAAATTCATTTTCCAGTTGTGGAAACACGGTATGCCTCAAGATTCGAAAGATATTTTGAGTGAAAATTTTGTTTTGAATTTTTTTTTCATGAACCATGGAAAGTTTTTACTTTGGTAAAAAATTGCCAATAGATTGATCAACATTTTTGTAACTGAAATCAATATGTGTCTGTGTTTACCATATCTGGAAATGTTATTTTGATTTTGAAGAACAAAGATATGTAATGTATATGACGAATTGAAGACGGAGAAATGCAAATATTTTCCAAAATTTGTAATCGTTAAGGCTGGCATTGTCACCTTCCCATGGAAATTCTGGAGTCCTAGAAAAATTTGAAAAAAACATTCAGATCCACAAGCTCTGTAACAATTGTTTTTTTATTCTATTATGTCAATTCATGATTTCTAAAATAACTCTACTTGGAATCATATATCTACCTTCATTCATGTCTTTTTCTGCTGATAACAGTATGTGGATCAGATCAGGGCGGATGATACCTTGTTCCTTCCTGATTTTGACTGTTTCATTCACTACACCACTGAAGAAGTTCGAGACTTTGGTGGTGAAAAGTCTTATCCCCAACAACTGAAAAGTAATAAAAACATATATATTGTTATGATGAGGTGATTGAGGTTTGTTTTAATTTTATTATTTATCTATTTATTTTCACAATCAGATATAACAAAAAAATATTTTTTGTTTTACTTATTTCCATAATATTTTCGGAATCTTTTTAGCAAGTTGTCTCTTGAATTTAATTCAATCTGTTCATAAATAAATACCCATATAAATATTTCAAATGTCTGGCTATGTATTTAACGTTTCTCCCATTGATTCTTTTACATTATTTTCTTCACCTCAGCTAACTCAATCGGTACGCCTATGGAATCTCAGGAGTCAGTTCTACTGTGTAGCCTTCTGGTAGTTCTTGATGTCAGTTTCAGAAAATGGCAACTTGTTATTGCTCAAACATTGAAAATAATGCAGAAATTCATCAAAATAATAATTTCCTTCATTCAGGAAGACTTACTGTTAACTATTCTGCGATAATTAACTTAAATTAGTGCTTCATAGCAAAATATACATGAGAAATGAAGTTATGTGATAATAAAAAGTGAAATGTAATCTATTTTTGTAGCTTATGTGGTCTATATACTAATCCAAGGAAGTGTTCTATCGAAAGGGTTCTTTTAAAATCATTATTTTTGAAAAACACAGAGTTTAATGATTCTTATGGTTCAAAGTACCTATGGCTTCTTGAAACGAAAATGTTCAGTGCCTTGGATCGCTCTTCCGTTCCTGGAAACTTCCGTTTCGTCTGCAGCCCCTTTGTTCAATGTAAATTTGCCCTAGTACTGGTATATGTCTCAAATGAGAAGGTAAGATTCGTTCTGCATCTGGGTTTTTTTTATCAGCTACAGTTCTTTATAGCATTTCCTTGTGTTGTATTGGCAAATAACTGTTTTTTGTAACGAAAATATGATTGATACCTTAAATTTCAATTTCTTGAGTTGGTTCTTCCAAAATAATTTTCTCTCAATTCCCTAGCTTGTTGATCCTTTTTCCCTTGATACCACCATCCTTTGTTTTCTGTTCTAATTTTTTACTTACACGCACTTTTCGTTGCACTCTTCATTATTTTCGTTTATCTGACAGTTTTTATTCACGAATCGTTTCTAAAAACCTTACATACTATATACATGATGTATAAAAAATCATTTTTGACGTTTTCTGCTTTTCATATTCTCAATATTCATAATTACACATCAAGATCTTTCCAGGCATCTCATTGGCTATTGTGTTCGGATCTTATTTCATATACAGAATGTTCCAACTTCAACATTTTGTTGTCTGCTTGTGCTCAAAAATATATTAGTGAATTTTGATTTCTATAATTCAATAAATAATGCCAATTGCTTGTAATGTTGAGAATATGTTTATTTCAAATATAGGTATCGACTAATATTATATAAGGTTTCAGAAAAACGGTAGAATCTTCAGAAAAACTGCAAAATAACATAGCATAAATTACTAAATATAAACATTTTTTTATTTATGTTCTTTTTCAATTTTTAATTTCCATTTTAACTCTTTGAACATCTAACACGTATTTCTGAACAAAACAAATGCCATAAATTTATATTCAACATTCTAATACTAGTTAGTAAAATTTGAATATCAATTTAATTATTTACAAATTACTAATATAACTTTCTTCTTGTTTCAGAAACTACCTGACTTTGGAATTCTCTTCAATTCAAGAGAAACTTGTCAAGATAACATCATTCTTGACACTTGATATATATTTATTTTTATTTGAAATGTTTTATACTGTTATATACTTTCAATATTGATTGGATTTTTTCAAATTATTGGTACTCCTTTCAATTATACTCTGTTTTATTATTTTTCCTATCTTTTCCTTTAGTTTTTCTTTGTATTCACATTGAATAGGATATTCCATCAATCTGAATCTCTCACTTCATTTACTTTCATTTTGTGCATATACTCCTTTGCCATACCTCATTCATACATAATTAACTTATTATATTTATTCATAATTCATTGATATACCTTTATTTTAATTATTAATATACCTTTATTCTCATCATCATCATATTTCTTATTATATACTTCATCTTTATTATTATTATCATTTCCACTTACATTTCTCACAGGCATTCTTTATATACTCTTCAAAATTCATATTATTTATAATCCATTTCTTCATTTTCCCTTCATAATCTATTACGGTTCATACGTTTTCTATCTGATCTGTACCAATAATTGTTTCTTCTTCCATGTTTTTCGGTATAAGTAATTATTATTCGATATTATTATTTTCTTTCTTCAAATTTCAATTCATGTGTTGATTTGTTTTCTCTAGTTTTTTCTCTCATTGATGTATTTTTACCTTTAATTTTATTTTCCATTCTATTTTATTCTTTTCAAATGTTTCTGAAACAGTATCTATTTTTCTTTTTTTTTATATTTTTAAGCTATATTTATTCAAAAAAATTTCAATTAAAATTCTATTTTAACATTTTCAACTATTTTTATTCCCAAAAATTTTTTTTTTTTGTATTTGATAGTCATTTTCATTCAACTTCTTTCTATTTTAATTTTTGACATTTTAATATTCATTATTATTATTTCATAGTTTATATTTCTTTCTTTCATCTCAAAATGTTCAATAGCCATATTCATGTCATTGATTTCCATTATTATTTTATCATTTATGTTCCCTTTTTGCATTTCCAAATTCATTTTCGCCATGTTTATGTCATATATTTCCATTATTATTATTTTATCATTTATTTTTATTCCCAAAAATTTTTTTTTTTTTGTATTTGATAGTCATTTTCATTCAACTTCTTATCTATTTTAATTTTTGACATTTTAATATTCATTATTAGTATTTCATAGTTTATATTTCTTTCTTTCATCTCAAAATGTTCAATAGCCATATTCATGTCATTGATTTCCATTATTATTTTATCATTTATGTTCCCTTTTTGCATTTCAAAATTCTTATTGGTCATGTTTATTTCATTCATAGCCATTTTTATCATTTTATCATTTATGTTAACTTTTTGCATTTCAAAATTTTCATTGGTCATGTTCATATTATCCATAAACTCATTATTATTGTCATCAATATTCATTTTTATATTAAGTATTTGCTTATCATCTTTTTCTGTAAATTGTTCTATCATCTGTTTTTTGTATAACCACCCCATGAAATTTCTTATTATTTTGCTCACTACTTGTTTCAAATCTTTTACATATTCCTTCTGTACTTTCTTTGGAACTTTCTCTAATTCTTCCCATACTTTCTCTATATTCTTTGAAACTTTATTTAATTTCATGTTTCATTTCATTTTTCATACTTCCCATTTTCTTTTCGATCCTTTCCTCCATACTTCTTACCACACTTCCTCTCATTCTATCTTCCATACTGCTGTATTTTCTTTCAAATCTTTCATTTCATCTTTTATACTTCCATTTTAATTTTTTCTTTATTATTATTTTTATTCTTTTTTTTTTTTTTATACTTCTTTCTATTTTCTATTTTTTTTTTATTTCTTTCATCAATTCCATTATTTGTTGTAACAGACTCTCCATTTCTGTTCTTTCACTTTGTATTTCACTCCCTCTCACATTACTATTCTCTCCTTGTTCCTGGTCACCCCTCTCTCTACTTTCTGCACCTTCTTCCAAACCAATTTTTTACCATCTCGCAAATCAATTTTTTCAACTTTAATTTAAACTGTCAATGAAAAAAATCTAAAATGTCAACTTTTTATTTTCCCTGTATAAATATATTTGATTTCCCTGTATAATATTCCTGTATAAATATTTTTCCTTTCAATCTTCATGAAATTTACACTTGCTTATAATTCTTATTTTGGCAATTCAGCTCCGCTTTATCGTTATCGCCAAACGTTGCTGTCATATCTGTAATTTTCCTTATTTGCTACGCTTCACTGTTATCGCTCCGCCAATTGTTATGATTATTTTGCTATTTCGCTCACAAATATATTCGCATCGCGTTGGGCGCAATTGTCATGATAAGGTGATTGAGGTTTGTTTTTATTTTATTATGTATCTATTAATTTTCACAATCAGACATCATAACAAAAAAATATATTTTTTGTTTTACTAATTTTTATACTATTTTCGAAATCTTTCTAGCTGGTTTCCCTTTGAATTTAATTCAATATGTTCATAAATAAATACCCCTATAAATATTTCAAATGTCCAGCTATGTATTTTACCTTTTTCCCATTGATTCTTTTACCTCATTTTCTTAACCTCAGCTGACTCAATCGGTACGCCAATGGAATCTTAGGAGTCAGTTCTACTGTGGAGCCCTCTGGTAGTTCATGATGTCAGTTTCAGAAAATGGCAACTTGTTAGAGCTCGAACATCGAAAATAATGCAGAAATTCATCAAAATAATAATTTTCTATATTTAGGAAGAATTACTGTTACCTATTCTGCGGAAATTAACCTAAATTAGTGCTTCATAGCAAAATATACATGGAAAATGAAGTAATGTGATGATTAAAAGTGAAATGTAACCTATTTTTGTAGGTTATGTGGTCTATAACTAATTCATGAAAGTGTTCTATCAAAAAGGTTTTTTTAGAAGATTTATTTCTGAAAAACGCGTTTGGTGACTTTTATAGTTTGAAGTACCTCTTGCTTCTTGAAACGGAAATGTTCAGTGCTTAGGATCGCTCTCCCATTCCTGGAAACTGCCGTTCCATTCTGCAGCCCCTTTGTCGACTGTGAATTCAAATGAGAAGGTGAGAAGGTGTTTTTTTTATCAGCTACAGTTCTTTATAGTATTTTCTTGTGTTGTATTGGTGAATAACTGTTTTTTGTAACGAAAATATGATTGATTTCTCAAATTCAAATTCCTTGAGGTGGTTCTTTCAAAGTTATTTTTTCTCAATTGCCTAGCTTGTTGATTCCTTTTTCCTTGATACCACACATCCTTTGTTTTTTTCTCGAATTTTTTATCAACACGCACTTTTCGTTGCACTTTTTATTATTTTCGTTCATCTGACAGTTTTTATTCACGAATCGTTACTGAAAACCTTACATACTATATACATAATATATAAAAAATCATTTTGGACGTTTTCTGCTTTTCATATTTTCTATATTCATAATTTTGTATCAAGATCTTTTCTGGCATCTCATTGGCTATTGTGTTCAGATCCAATTTCATATACAGAATGTTCTAACTTCAACATTTTGTTGTCTGCTTGTTCTCAAAATATATTAGTAAATTTTTATTTCTATAATTTTATAAATTATGCCAATTGCTTATAATGGTAAAAACCTGTTCATTTCGAAGATAGGTATCGACTAATATTATATAGAGTTTCAGAAACACGATAGAAGCTTCATAAAAACTGCGAAATAACATAGCATAAATTACTAAATATGAACATTTTTTAATTTATGTGCTTTTTCAATTTTTAATTTTCATTTTAACTCTTTGAACATCTAACACGTACTCCTGAACATAACAAATTCCTTAAATTTATTTAAATTCATTAAATTGAACATTTGAAATATGTATATATATATATATATATATATATATATATATATATATAAACTTTTTTATTATAGATTTCTCAAAAAAAAACATTGGTGATGAAAACCTCTGCTTTATCTTTAACCTGAATAATTGAATTTTATACGACCCTATACGAGGGAAATAGAAAAGTATGCTTTGTTTTCAAAATAATATGATCCCATCACTTTATTCCTCGCGGTAGAATTCAAATTCATGGGAATATATTGTTCTGAATCGAATGTTGATCCAGAAATTAGAATCATTGCCACCTATGACCAATTTAATTTTTCAACTTTTTTTCCCATTTTTTCCTCATCGCCCTGTACAACATGGGGAATATTATGCTAGACGAATGATATATTATTAGATATGATGATATCACTCTCTAAATGTTTTCGCATTTCTCCCTCCCATCGGAAAATCACATTAATTGAATTATGTGACGGAATTTCACAAAATCTTGCTGCAAATAGTAAATTAAACTGAATTGTCTCCAGGGTATGATGCCAGAATGCCAATTAATTTATTTTCACAATACAAATAACATTTCTTAAATCAAATATGTCCTATGCTTCATTCTACGTGGAGTCCTCTATTCTCAATAATCTGCATAGTACGGCGGTGCATTGCATCATGAACATTTCTTAGTATCTGGGGAGCTATTCCCCAAATACAATCCCTGATAGTATTCTCCAAATGACGTATATTTTGAAATGGTCTTCTTGAATATACCTTCTGGTTGAGATATCCCCATAAGAAAAATTCCAAAGGAGTAAGGTCCGGTGACCGGGCAGGCCAAGCGTTATTGGAATATCTACCAATCCATCGATTTGGAAATGTTCCGTTTAACCACCTTCTCACTTCTAGCATAGAATGAACGGTTGCACCGTCTTGTTGAAAATACATTCTCCAGCTCTCATGTCCAGAGGAATATCATCTAAATAATCGGAGAGAAACGTCTGCAGCATTCTTGAGTATCTGGCAGATTTCAGTGGTTGTCTGAAAAATACTGGTCCAACAATAATGTCATTAAGAATTCCGCACCAGACGTTAACTTTGAAGTGATATTGGTCTCTACATTGTATCCTGAAATGGGGATTATTATCTGCCCACCACCTGCAAGTCTGGGAGCTGACTACCCCATTTGATGTGAAGGTGGACTCGTCACTATAAAGAATTTTTTTCGAAAACTGTCTATTATCTTCCATCATAGACTGAAACCAGAAACAGAAATTCAAGCGATTATTCGGATCTCTCGGTTTCAAAGTGTGTATGAATTTTGATTTATTCGGTTTGAATTTATTATAACCTAGAACTCTTCTCATTGATCGATCGGACATACCAAGAATTTCTTCTCTTTGCGATGACATTCTTGGATTTTCAATCGTAGACAGCATAATATTCATAACAGTTTCTTCATTTTCAGTTGTCGGTCGTTTATGTGTCAGTTTTTTTTTTTTGAAACAGATTCAGATTCCTTGAATGTTTTCAAAATCCTCGTAATTGTCGAATTATGAACGTTTTTACCTGGATGTCTTTCACTAAAAATATTGACAGTGTCTCTACAAGTATGGTAATTGTCACCATGTATCATTACAATATCCACTCTCTCCTGTATACTTAGTCGAGCAGCCATTATTGAATTGGAAAACTACTGAAATTACTCTACAGATTTGTGAGTTATTCTTGATGCGTCAAAAATGGTTTCTTTATAATTAGAAATGAATTTCTTTCAAAGCCAACTGTGATCGGCAAATGTTCTGTATCTCAATCATTTACGTAAAATTCAAAGAACAAAACTATGGAAGCTGGGTATTGCTATCGAAGTCGAATGTAACAACTAACAATTTTTCGAAATTCATGAATGATACGTGAATAAATTTTCCGAGTGGATCAAAACCTTAATTTTGTACGTTGAATGCCTCAAAAAAATTCAATAAAATATTGTAGATGCTTTCCGATGTCTTGATTGAAAAAAAAAACTATACAAAAATTGTCATATTTTACAATTCCTGATTGTTCAAAAAGATGTTATTCGTAGTGTGAAAATAAATTCATTTTCATTCTGGCATCATACCTTGGAGACAATTCAGTTTTATTTACTATTTGCAGTAAGATTTTGTGAAATTTCGTCACATAATTCAATTAATGTGATTTCCGATGGAAGGGAGAAATGAGAAAACATTCAGAGAGTGATATCATCATATCTAACAATATACCATTCGTCTAGCATAATATTCCTTCTGTTGTACAGGGCGCTGAGGAAAAAATGGGTGAAAAAGTTGAAATATGAAATTGGTCATTGACTCGAATTTATGGATCAACATTCGATTTGGAACTATATTTCCCTATGAATTTGAATTCTACCGTGAGAAATAAAGTGATGGGATCATATTATTCTGAAAACAAAGCATGCTTTTCTATCTTCCTCCTATGGGGTCGTATAACAATCAATTTTGGTGTTTGCATTTCAGGTTTGGGATGATGCAGAGGTTTTTATCACGAATTTTTTTTTAAAAAATAAAAAAGTTTTTATTTAGTATATATATTATATATATATATATATATATATATATTTTATATATATATAATATATATATATATATATATATATATATATATATATAATTTATATATATATATATATATATATATATATATATATATATATATATATTTATATATATATACCTATACACCCCTCGTTGCTACCTCCAAAATACATATATACCGAACGTACTTCCCTCATATATACCTTTCTTACCTCCGATATCGGAGGTAACTTCGAATCTCACATATTATTTCACTACTGGTGATTACTATGCCATCTCTATCCATCTGCGAAAAAAGGTCATTCCGAGTGATGTATAACCTTAGATTCAGTCGCTGAGTTGAGCGATTTGCCACCAGCGCTAGTGTCGCTTCTATGCCACGCAAATTGCCACACGTACTTCCCTCCTTAGCACATAAAGTATGTGAAATACAGTTTTTCTCGTTCTGGATGGCGCTTATTTCTTCCGAGGAAATTTAGGTTATATTTATGATTTTGTGATTTTCGGGTGGATTTTGTTCAATTTTGGTAATAAGTATGGTGTTTTTGTTGTTGGAATTCATAAGTTTTTTTATCAAACATTGAACATTTCAAGGTAGTGGATTGATTTTTGATTCATGGTTGAAATGAAGTGAAAATTGTTATCTGGGGGGGTATAAGATTATTAATACCTATGCAAAATTCAACAATTTGAGTTATGTGGTTTATGTCAGAATCTATTCAAAATTTGGATATGTGTTTCATCAGAATGCTTGGTATCCTTCACGTAAACTGTTGAATGAGTGTATTGGCTATCATTCGAAAGAAATAATTTATATTCAGGATGTTTCTTAATAACATACTAATATTAAAGGAGGTTATTCATTTGGTAATTTTTAGGAAAAAACTTCATATGAACATATGTCCTGAAGGTCTTAACTTTTGTTTTAAGAAAATAATTTGTATAACTTTGGTATGACTTTAGATATTTTGTGAAACGTGTACGCATCTTCTATGCTTCAAAACGCATGTTCTGCTGTACAATATAATTTTTTATTCTTGCCAGTGGTGTTCCTGCGGTATTTTCACTGAATCATTTTAAAGAGAAATCCTCATTACTTTACGAGCAAATTTGGTCTCTTGATATTTTTTCGTTTGACGTTCGCATAAAGAAATTAACTTTATTCATTTGCATCTTACTCACAAGAAAAACCAATTTATGTAACTATAAACAAAAATGTATTTAAGAGAATAATTTTTAAACGGTGAAATTAGTTAATAAGAAACACCCTGTCTATTCTCGAAAACACTGAGAGGTATGGATAAAAAATATATATAGGAATTGAAACAAGCCTTCATTTGAACACACTTGAGAGTAAATTTTTTTTTTATTTGGGTGATTTTAGTTAATATGATCTATCAGTGAATCTCATTAGTTGTTCTAATGAAAACCCATATCCGTTTATTTTTGATATTGTGAATGGGAATAGTCCTAATAGTTGTTTACTATGGTTTTACAGAACGTTTCTGGATAATGATGACGGATCTGAAGTTAGCCACATCCACAAGTACACTAAGAAAAATAAAATATCGATTATTTTATTTTCTCGTTTTGGATAATGATGACGGATCTGAAGTTAGCCACATCCACAAGTACACTAAATAATTGACGGTTTTCAGTTTCAACTGAGAGTGACAATTTTTTATCAGACCGATGAATAAGTTCGATTTGAGGAAGTGGAATGGTGGTGAAGTTATTTCAAATAATTGACAGACGCCCAAATGGCTTTGTACACCTTTCTGCTTCTCATATGTTATTGTTATAAGTGTTTCCTTCATCACTAATATGGCGCCAGAATTTGCCAATTTGCCACGCCGCCAAAGGGGGTGTGAACAAGGGTTGATATAATTTGAAAATGGCTTGGTACATCTTTCTGCTATTTTTTTATCGCTTTATTTAACGTCGGCCTATTTCTGCGACCAGGGCTAAACACCGATGCCGGTGAGCACACTCCCCCCAAAGGGAAATTTTGTCGAATCCTCTGTTATTTCAGAGGTAGGGTTCCTTAACGAGCTCAATATCTATGGACTCGGTACCGTTATCTTAACGTCCCGTCCGAAGGACGGCATACCTATCAACTTATCTCGGGCTCTTTCTGATAAGACGCCTGCAGTTGCAAATAAGCTACTACGCTACAGTTGTTAGGGCGTTTTAACTCGCACCTTCCTTGTTGAGTCCAAGTACTAAACGCACCCCATATTGCTTGCAGGCCGCCAAGGGGGGGATGGGAGTTGATATATTTTGAAAATTCACAGAGTCCACACATGGCTTTATACACCTTTGTGCTTAATATGCAATCTTGATATCTTCTCTTCATCACGCCAGAATTTGCCAGGCCGTCAAAGGGGTGAAAACGGTGGTTGATATATTTTTAAAATTCACAACAAAGGCCACAAATGACTTTGTAAACCTTTCTGCTTTTGATATTTATTTGTTTTCGGTCTTCTCTTCGTCTCTGATGGAATGCCAGAATATTTTTATTTTATAATGAACTTTTCTGATGAAGCGATTTAATATATATCGACTTAAACTAGTTACGTCATCAATTTGTTTTAGGTATTTTGTATCAAATATTATTCAATAAATATCTAAACAACTCCCACTCCCCTATTCCACCTCATTTCCGAGTGTGGCAAACTATAACGTGGCACCGGTATACAACTCCAATTATGTGCAAAAGTTGTAGAAAGCCATTTGCGGCATCTGTGTATTTTCAAATAATATCAACCCCCATTTCACCCACTTTGACGGCCTGGAAAATTCTGGCGCCATATGAAACATGAGAAAAAGGCCAATAACAATGACATATGCCAAGCACAGCGGTGTACAAAGTCATTTGTGGCGTCTGTGTTTTTTTTTAAATAACCTCACCATCATTCCACTTCCTCAAATCGAACTTATTCATCAAGCTGATCAAATTTTCTCACCCTCAGTTAAAACTGGAAATAATAGTTCATTCACGTCTCTAACTGGATAAAAATCCACGTAAAAAAACGGAAAAGGAAAAAATAAAAAAATCGAGATTTTATTTTTCTCAGTGTACTTGTAGATGTAGCTAAGTTCACACCCATTGATGACTGTCACACCCATATTTTGACTAATTTGTAATTTCTAATTACCTACTCTTCGTGATAGCTTTTTTGAAAATGAGCGTACTAATTTCTAACGTTTTCATGCGGGTGAGTATTTTTTTGGAAATTCTCTGGAAAGTCTGGATATGAGTGTTAATGCAATATGATAATTATTATATATGTAAAAAAGAACATTAATGTTGATCGTTAGAGAATTGAAGTTATACTTGAATAAAATTCAAATCCTATTACAAATTGCACACATTAAATGTTCATGCGTGGTTATTTATTCAACTTGGTCTGCCTTAGAAGTTTCAACAATCAAGAAGCATGTTTTTATTAGACTAAATAACTGTAATAAAAGCAACAGTACAGCAGGGTCTGCGTTTTTGTTGAACTATTTCAAATTTGTGAAACTTTGAACTTTATCCAAAACTTGTTATTGAACGAAATTAAAGATTAAATCGTCCACTTCATTCCATCGCCAATCAGTGTGAAAATAATAATATGATAATGGTTATTTAACTGGGATATATTTAGGTAAGTATATTAAAAAAAAACTGTTTGTATAAGCCGTGTACTAAAACTTATAAAATAAGTTTAAGTCATCGCTGACAATGATTTAATTATTTTTTTGTTGAATCATTTGGTTTCAAAAAGCTTGTCGCGCGAAGTGTTCATAAAAATAGGTACCAATTAATTTGATTGGGCAGTGATTGGTTGGTAAGTAACAACTTGTCAAAGTATTAATTTTATTACAATTCGCGCAACAACCTTTTTAAAACCAAATAATTCAACAAAAAACAATTAAATCATTGTCAGCTTAAATGAAAGCGTGTTTTTAGAAAGGTTTCTTGTAAGTTATTTTATTTTTTGCTCTTTAGTTAGTACGCCTCAATCTGTTGATTTCTAATAGAGCATCGTTATTGCAAGGTCTCTTCCCTGTAAGTTTGGAGCTGAAAGAAATCTTGATCTCCGACCCCACACACCAATTTTGAATAGTATCTGACCATAAAGACAAAACTCGTTTGCCATCCTGAAGTTGCCCAAATTCATAATCTCCCAACCTGAAAACCCTACATACCAATTTTGAATAAAATATGACCATAATCAGAAAAGTCTTTCTCCATCTTGGGGCCGACATCCTGAATTCATAAATGTTGACAAAAAATTCATAATCTCCGACCTCGAAAACCCCCGCTAACCAATTTTGAATCGAATAGGACCATGATCACAAAACCTGTTCTCCATATTGGGGCCGTCATCTTGAATTTATGAATTTTGACAGAAATTACATCATCTCCGACCCCGAAAACCCCGACATATCAATTTTGAACCGAATTGAACCATAATCACAAAACTTGTTCGCCATCTTGGAGCCGCCATCTTAAATTTATAATCTCCGACCTTGAAAACCCCCACATACCAAGTTTGAATCAAATCGGGCCATAATTATAAATGTCATCCGCCATCTTAGAGCCGCCATTTTGTTTTTTCTCTTACAAAAGTTCCATAATGCATTGTCACGGAATTATGAACACCCATCAAATTTCAAACTAATCGGACGACTAGAAGTCAGTCAAAATTCACTTAAAAGATTTGACCCAAACTAACAAATGAACTAACTGATAAGTGAAACTGAATAAAAGCATATAAAATAGAACATACCACCCTCCAATGAATGGCAATATAACTGGAGGTAACTAAGTTATCGAATTTTCATTTGCATATATCACTCGGAGGGAAGAACGCATTGTTTTTCAGATGAAAATAATATATATGCATATATAAATTTTGGGTAAGAAATCGTTACCCCTCTCTTGATAAACCTATGCAATATGTCCCCCTCACCACATATATGAATTTTTTTTACATAATTAAACCGGCCCCGGTTTATATATGCATATATAAATTTTGGGTAAGAAATCGTTACCCCTCTCTTGATAAACCTAGATATTAAACCGGTACCCCGGAGGTTAGTCCGCCTGAACTTTCTCCCGGAGGGAACAACGAGCTGTTTATGCTTTATATATATATATATATATATATATATATATATATATATATATATATATATATATATATATATATATATATATATATATATATATATATATATATATATATATATATATATATATATATATATATATATATATATATATATATAATTATGATGATGTGGGTTGTTTATTTTATTTTGTTTTTTATTGATTGATTATTATTTTTATTATTTTATCAACCACTAGGCATCACAATAATTTTGCAATTTGTTATGATAGTAAGATGGATTGATTTAACATATTATCAATTTTCCTCGATTTTTTGAAAAAGTACTCATCATAACAATAGAAAATCCGGCAATGTTGTTCTTACTCTTTTCCAAGCACCATTCTACCTTTCCATTGTTAACTTATTCCAGCTCAGTCGGTACGCCTATGGAGACATACTCATCGCACAGCTCAGCAGAGTTCAGTTGCGCCATCTTGTTGCTTTGTTCAAAGTCATGTTATTGTTTCATGAAAATATAGTTCGTGATATGATCAAATGATGAATAACGAAACAGAAAATAGTTGAACTTATTTTCCTTTTATTGAAATTGATTTCCAAAGGTCTCAAAATCCTGCTTCTGCGATATCGAGCTACTATAATTGAATCTATGAACTTGAAAAATCATCACATGACTTGCTCATGCGCAATAGAATGGATGAGCGAATAAATATCTGAAGATTACATTGACAAAGTGGTTATGAGTATGAAATGAAGTTTACCACTGAGGATAAATATTATCAAAGACCCCAAAAAAGTGTATAATACCAATGATATCACTTCGTTTATTTGTGTTTCCAAAAAGTACCTGTAGTTCGTTGCGTTTGTGCACTCACGAAGACTCTTGGCTGTGTCCAGTGCTTTGGAAAGTGAACCGACGTTGGCTCCCTTCTATTGTTGGTTATGTCCTGTGTGGAATGTGATCTGGATAGTGTGTAAGTGGTTTCCTGCTCAAATAGTTGTAGGATGTTTCTTGGTTTGGATTGTTGATTGGAATTGCTCTCACAGTTGTGTTTTCTGCTTATTTGAATTCATTTATCTTATGAAAATGTTTCTAACACTTTCTCCAAAAATTATTCTTTTTCTTTTCGACCCTGTTTTTCTCCTCCCGTAGCAACCATCAATTTATGCAATTTGGCACAAAATTTTAATTTCCACACACTTTTAAAAGCAACTCATCTCATTCTACACATTGAAACTCATTTTATATACAGCTGATATTTCTATACTCAATATTATTTAAACAAATTGGTTATAAATTCTTATTCAACCATTTTCTGTTCTCAGATTTGATATTTTATAATTTTTCCATGAGAAATTATTTGACATATCCCCGTCATGTTCCCTTTAGTTTCTAAGTTAGCATACAGGATGTTCTTGCTTATATATAATTTTACTCTGTTTGAATTTTAAGATTTTGTTTGTAGATTTTGATTTATATTCTTTTATAGGTTGTGCAATTCTAATGGATAGTTGGAAACCTATTGATGTCAATAGAAAAGCTCCACTGCTGAACTCTTCAATGATCTGCGTTAAACATAAGATGGTAAAAGGTTTCAGAAATTCAAAGTGCACTGAAAAATTGTGAAACCTCCATAGCAGGTATTCATGTGATGTATAAGTATGATTTTACAAATTTGTATTCTTTTGATAGTTAACATATATTTGACATCATAACTATACATATATATATATATATATATATATATATATATAAAACAGAGGAATGTCAAGGGGCGTGTTAAAAACAAAATGGAAAAAATTTCAATGGACATAGCCTTCAAAGGAAAGTGGTAACCGTGGACACGTGTTGTGGGCTCTCGACCCTCATCAGTACGGTGAAGAAGTGCAAGGATGAACAACACTTATCAATAAATGACAAATCAACGGAGTCAACAAACAGAAGCCAGCCGCACATTTGTAGTTACGGTTAGCAGACCCTGCATTCCAAGGCAACAACCAACGTCACCACGGAAGCAAATATAGCTTACTGCATGACATCAGAGTCCAGGATAATGAAGATGAAGCAGAGAATATCAAGGGGACTGTTAAAAACAAAATGGAAAAAATTTCAATGGACATAGCCCTCAAAGGGATGTGGTAACCGTAGACACGTGTTACGGGCTCTCGGCCCTCATCAGTACTACCAAGTGTTGTTCATCTTTGAACTTCTTCACCGTACTGATGAGGATCGAGAGCCCGAAACACGGGTCTACGGTTACCACTTTCATCTGAGGGCTATGTCCATTGAAATTTTGTCAATTTTGTTTTTAACAGTCCCCTCGATATTCCTCTGTTTCATTTTAAAAATCCTTGACTCGGATGTCACGCAGCTAGCTATAGCTGCCTCCGTGGTGAAGTTGGGTATTGCCCTGGAATGCAGGGTCCGCTAACCAAAACCACAAACGTGCGGCTGGCTTCTGTTTGTTGACTCCGTTGATTTGTCGTTAACTACCAAGTGTTGTTCATCCTTGCCCGAAACACGTGTCTATGGTTACCACTTTCCTTTGAGGGCTATGTCCATTGAAATTTTTTTTCCATTTTATATATAATACATAAATGTATAAATATATATATATATATATATATATATATATATGGCTGAATTTTTAATTCTTTCATACATATTTTTATCAATTATGTTGGTTGTGTTATTATCATTATAATTCCTTGTGGTATGTTGAGATTTCACCCAAATTTTTCGGCATCCGGCATTCTTGGGAATATCAATTTACTAAAAAGACGAAGAGAAATAGTATTGTCAGAGTCGAGCCGCGACAGATAAACAAAGATTCCAAGAAACCGGAAGGGTTCAAAGTTATTAAATAGGTACCCGAATATGATGACGTACAAACTTCAGTAACCTGTCAGTGTTCATCTTGACTCACAGTTTATTTTGAATAAACTCATTCATTCACCCCTGGGAATATCATTCTCTTAGACAAAGAAATAAAAACCTACATATATATATATATATATATATATATATTTATTTATATATATTGTAATGATTGGTTGGTTATTGATTTTGAATTTATATATATTTTTGTGAATTTATTTCACAGATTTTAATTTTCGAAACCCAGTCCTAACAAATGAAATCTCCGGCTGTGTTATCTCACCATTCTCTTTTTTGAACCTCTCTTTCTATACATACATTAATTTTATATATATATATATATATATATTATATATATATATATATATATATATATATATATATATATATATATATATATATATATATATATATATATATATATATATATATATGGCTGAATTTTTAATTCTTTCAGTTTATACATATTTTTATCAATTATGTTGGTTGTGTTATTTTCATTATAATTCCTTGTGGTATGTTGAAATTTCACCCAATATTGCATTTTCGGCATTCGGTAGGAATCGCCGTAGCTGGGATTGGTTTTTTGAGTGAATCAAGTTAGAATATACTTATGACGTTGACGGGATATTTGAAGAAAGTAGAAGTTTCTCTTGGGAATATCAATTAACTAAAAAGACGAAGAGACGTAGTATTGTCAGAGTCGAGCCGCGACAGATATACAAAGATTCCAAGAAACCAGAAGGGTTCAAAGTTATTAAATAGGTACCCGAATATGATGACGTACAAACTGCAGTAAGCTGTCAGTGTTCATCTTGATTCACAGTTTATTTTGGATTAACTTGTTCATTCACCCCTGGGAATATCATTCTCCTAGACAAAGAAATAAAAACCCACACAATATATATATATATATATATATATATATATATGTATATATATATATGTATATATATATATATATATATATATATATATATGTTGTGATGATTGGTTGGTTATTGATTTGAAATTTATTTATACTTTTCTGAATTTATTTCACAGATTTTAATTTTTGAATCCCAGTCCTAACAAATGAAAACTCCGGCTATGTTATCTCACCATTCTCTTTTTCAAACCTCTTTTTTAATCCTACCCTAGCTCAGCCAGGTACGCCTATGAACATGAGCCAGCTCCATCTCAGCAGTCGGTTCTGTGATCTGTATTGCCGACTTGGCACTAACGATTCAATGAGAAAAGCTGTTCAGTGGGAAAAAAGTGTGGTAAGATAAAACACAGATTGCAGAGAATAAACAAATGGTTGTTTTTATTCAGCTAAGAACCTCAAAACTGCCCTACTCTGCGATAAATACCTCATACTAAAAAGAAACAATAATATGAAATGGTGCAATTCGAATATATGTGATGATTATTAATAGGAAGAATATTTAAAATTATGGTCAGTCCTTTAGCATGGAATTTTTATGAATATTCAGCCAAAACAATGTAAACAGTGGATCAGACACTCAAAGCTAATGGATAAATATACGAAAAGTTCCACTTTGGTGAGTTCGGTGATTAGAATACCTTGTTGCTTCCTTTCCCATGATGTTTCCAGGCCCGTGGACGTACTTTTGGAATTGCAATGACAGCTTACGTGCGTTATCTCATGGATTTCTCTTCTATACCAGGTAAGTGGAAATTTTTGATAACTTATTCCTTCCAGTTGTGCCTTTCAGGAATTTCTCTCGTTCGAGAATCTTTTAACCAGTTTTTTCTTGAATTGTCTATCAATATCTCTTTAAAATTTTTGTACGTGGCTTCCTTTTTGTAACTTTTTTCAATCTCCTCCAAACTTGTTATCCTCTCTCATGGCAACACACATATTTTTCATTTTCTCACAGTTTTTCGAATTTTGTGTCACTTCCTACCTACTTATTCGTTATTCTAATTACTACCAATGATTTTATGAATGAAAGCTGATTCCAAATCTTACATACTATTGACAAATTGGTATAATATTTCATTTTTACAATTTCTGCTATCACATCTTTCATATATCATCACTTTTTCCACACAAACTCTCTTGATATCCCATTGGTGGGTTTCCTGTTGATGTGAATTGTCATACAGGATGTTCAAAACATATATATCAGTTGATCTTACTTTAAATTAAATGTTTTCTATCAATTTGGATTTTGACATGATTTAATTGTGAATTTTCATTGAATATTTCGTTGATCACATACTTTTGATAATAGAACTACTTCAGGACTGCCTTCTCGATACATATGCACCGACTAAAGCATAGTACAAGATTCTATAATAGTAAAAAGGTAAAGAAAATTGCAAAACAACATAGCATTAACGACGATAACTAAAATACCTAATAATAATAATGATAATTATTCCTAACTTAACAATATCTATATATATATATATATATATATATATATATATATATATATATATCTTGTGCCGCGGTGTTCCATATCTCTATTTAGGAAACAGATAGGAATTTATATTTCTATAATATAAACTTATTGTTCGAGCTCGACAAAATAGAAAAATTGTCGTTCACACAGGGTGTTGAATTTTTTCTGGGCGTATCCCAATTGTGTTTTTCTGAATGGCAACCTATATTTTTCATCGCTGTTTCGGTTTTGATATAGAAAATGAAAAAAACTTCATGTATATCTTCACCTCGAAAATATTGACGATTTTCGAGATTTCTAGCATGACAGGTTTTTTTTCCAATATTCGTCACTCAAAATATTTGAAATTATTAAGTTGTGCCAAGTCCAATTGAAATTTTATTGTGGTAAAATATTCTACATTGATAACTCTCTCAAACAATATATCTGAAATCGACCTGTGATATACAGGGTATGAAAAACAGCTTGCCACATATTGTAAATTAAAATTTGCAGAATCTTCCTTATTTTAAATGGAACACCCTGTATATTATCGATCCATAAAAAGCGCCATCAAAAGCTCTACAAATGTCATCAAGTATTCCCTATTCAAGTATTCAAGTATTCATTAGTTTTTTTAAAACAGCGCTTATTTTCTAAAAAATGGCAAGTATTCATATTTTTTCGCTATAATCAGAATAAACGAATTTTTTCAAAGTGAAATCCATTTGATGACTGATAAGAATATACGGAAGATATCTTGTTTCAATTATGTACATTACAAGGTGTCCAAACAAATACGTTTTTATGAAATAAATGTATGTATCACATTTTTCTAAATGGAAAATATTTTTTTTCATTGGATGCAGAATTTTACACATAAATCGCGAAATATCAAACCAAACACGATTAAATGAAAAAACATCATGAATATTACTAAATTTTTTTTTTATGTTATGGTGTATATTCATGAATTTGAGTCAGACCTTAAGTTCTAGATATTTAAATTGTCATATGGCAAACTACAAAAGGGAAAGTTTAATGAAAGTTGATAATGAAACTTTTATAAAATATGTTCAACATGTTTTCCATTTTCTTGAATGCAAAGCTGAAGTCTATGTTTGAAAGACTGTTCTACCCTGCACAAGACAGCTGGCGAAAAGCATTCGTTATTCTAAGTCGCATATTTTCAGAAGAAGTTGGTGGCTCGACGTAAACCATATTTTTCATGTATTCCCATAAGAATGGATCCAGTTTTTTTGAATCTGGTGATCTAGCGGGCCACCTGACAGGCCCATTCCGTCCTATCCATTTATTGGGAAATACTTCATTTAAATGATCTCTCACCTCTGCCGAATAGTGAGCAGGAGTGCCATCATGTTGTAACCACATTATATTTCGAAGGTCAAGAAGAATATCTTCTAACAAACCTGGTGAATCATTTCGTAAGAAATTGAGTTACATTGTTCCATTCAGATGTCTCTCAAAAAAGTATGGACCAATTATATATTCCCCAGACACTTATCGACCACCTTTGTTGATAATCCACCTGTCTCAATAGGTGGGGATTTTCTGTCGAATAATAATGGTAATTATGTTGATTCACAAATCCATCTCCATGGAATGTCGATTCATCCGACCATAAAATAGCCCAATTGCAAAATGTCACTCTTTTCTCAAAATCGACATACAGTAGTTCTTGATATAATTGAACGTGGTATGGATGAAAGCGATATTTCTTTAAAATTTGTTGTACTGATCTCTCACTTATTTCCACTATTTCACCAATTTGTCGTTGACTCCTACAAGGATCTTCTTCAACAGCAAGAAGAACTTGCAATTCATTATCTGCATCCGTAGCTGGCTTGATGCGCTCCTGTTCAGAATAATTGATACTTCCAGTTTCAACAAATCGTGTCAGAACCTTTCGGAAAGATCTTTCATCTGGATGCCTTCTATCTGGATACCATTGATAATAAATTCTACTTGACAATAAACAATTCCTGTCTGATTCACCTACTATGAATCAAATACTTTTTGAAAACAACATTTTGATGAAATTTTATCGAAAGTTCAACTTCACGATTCACTGAAGATTTCAATACTTTGCCTGCAAATATTTTGATCTGTCATTTGCCAGACTACTTGATTTCCAATTAATATTTTATTCGCTGAAAGGTTGTTAGACCGGAAGAATATGGCACAAATTTTGAGATTATTGAAATTATTGTAAATATTCAAGAACGTACATTTTGTGGTATAATTCACAACTTGAATATCTAGCAACAGAGATTAAATGTGTTACAAACATAACATAATCTCGATCACAGCCAAAGGATTTAAAAAAAAAATCATTGATATTATGGAAATAGAATGAAAATAATTATAATTTTTCGAAAAAAAAAATTAAGAAAAATTATAGGATTTAAAAATTAAAAAGTAATCTTTTGTATATTCTAAAAAGTCGTTCATTGAGATTATAGCAAACAAATATGGATACTTGTCATTAAAAAAAAAAAAATTGCTGTTTCAAAAAAAACTAGTAAACTTAACCATAGGGAATACTTGATGACATTTGTAGAGCCTTTGTTGGCGCTTCTTATGAATCGATAATGTACAAGGTGTTCCATTTAAAATAAGGAAGATTCTGCAAATGTTTATTTACAATATGTGGCAAACTGTTTTTTATACCCTGTATATCCCAGGTTGATTTCAGATATACCGTTTGAGAGAGTTACCAATGTAGAATATTTGACCAAAAAAAATTTCAATTGGACTTAGCACAACTTTATAATTTCAAAAATTCTGAGTGACAAAAATTGAAAAAAAAACCTGTCATGCTAGAAATCTCGAAAACCGTCAATATTTTCGAAGTGAAGATGAACATAAAGTATCTTTCATTTTCTATGTAGACAGCGAAAAAGCGATAAAAAATACAGGTTGCCATTTAAAAAAACACAATTGGGATCCGCCCAGAAAAATTGAACACCCTGTGTGACCAACAATTTTTTTATTTTGTCGAGCTCGAGCAACAAAGTAATATTTTAGGAATATATATCTGTTTCCTTAATAGAGATATGGAACACCGCGCCACTGTTGCAGGACCCTGTATATATACAGGGTGGGGCATCCCATTCGACACGGTCCCTGTAAACCAAACCATTGATTTTTTCGGCAATTCCTCCATTTTATTATATGTATATTGATTAAGGCTGCAAAAGAAAATTATTTTGGAGTCTACAGGGTGGCTCAAAAAAGTGTGACATATCAAAGTTGTGTTTTTTAAATAGAACACCCTGTATTTCGTTACAGTTTCAAATAGGTCAGGCAAAAATAATATGATTTCATGAAAGGTACTATATACCTAACTATAACGGTTCTCGAGTTATTGATTTTTTTATGAAAATGCTAGGTACAATTGGAAACTAAATAACATCGAAATGTATAAAAATCATCCCTTCGAATTCTGACCAAGCATGAAAGAGGTTTCGTGCTCTTGATTTTGATAAAACCCGTTTCTCAATATTATACAGAATTTTCAAAAATCATTGTCACTTTTTTATAATTTCGGACAGAGATAACTTTGTTATTTCAAATGGAACACCCTGTATTTTTTTGGTCTGAACAATATAAAATTCAAATATCTTTCATCTCATATTGGGGTTCCCTATACCTAACCTAAATAGTTTTTTAGATATCGGCTTTTTCAAATAGTAGTTCTTATTTCAATGCATTCTTTGAAACGACATTTATTTGATTTGCTTACAGAATTCTCATTGCCAGTTGTTATACTTCACTTCATCGAAAATATTTACTGTTCACTAAAATGAAGTTTTCATTTACATTCATATTCTGACAGTAGTTCGTTAAACATACTATATTTTTTTTTTATTATTCAACTGAAACAACAACAAAATATGAAACACAAATGTATTCAATTCAAAGTAGGTGCTCGGAATGACGGCCATCCTGTTGAATACAAAGAGCCCGTCTCTCTATGAAAGACTTCTTAACAATTAATAACATTTGAGGCGTCACTCTTCGAAAAGCAGCCCTTATTATCTCCTTAATATTTTCCAGTGTGGTTGGAGGAGTGTCGTGAACCTCATTGTTCAAGTATCCCCATAGGAAAAAATCGAGGCAAGTCAAATCTGGTGATCTCGCTGGCCAATTGTGTGGTCCCACCCTACCAATCCATTTATTCGGAAAGCACATATTCAAAAAATGTCTGACACTGAATTTGAAATGTGCCGGAGCTCCATCCAATTGTAACCACATCCGTTGTCTGATATTCAGCAGCACATTCTCCAGAAGCTCAGGCAGATCATCCCGTAAAAATTGTAAATACTTTTGACCATTCCAGTTTTCATCAAAAAAGTATGGTCCTATAACTTGTGTACCTATAATTCCTCCCCACACGTTAACAGACCATCTATTCTGGTGATCCGGAGTGCGGAAAAAATGAGGATTCACATCACTATAATAATGGAAGTTGTGTCTGTTCACTAAGCCATTGTTATGAAAAGTAGATTCATCAGAAAATAAAATGGAATCCAAAAAATGTTCATCCTCACTAAACTTGTCCAGAACTCATAGACAAAACTCGATTCGTCGATGGAAGTCTATTTCATATAATTCCTGGTGCATCTGAATACGGTACGGGTAAAATTTGCATTTTTTCATTACCCTAAAAATGCTCCGTCTGCTTATCCCTGTATCTTTCTCGATCTTACTCGTATGAGGGTTTTCTATGATTGATCCCATAATGAGAAATTCATTTTTCTCATTTCCAATGATAGGTTTTGGTCTATTTGCCTTTTCATAAGCTACACTTCCAGTCCTACGATTGATGTAGCAATCATTTAAAAACCAACTTGTTTGGATGATTCCGGTCTGGATATTTTTGGGCATACACCCTCGACGCCAAAAGGCAATTCTCTAAACACTCACCAATCGCTTAAGTCATATCTATTCGCTCTTGAATGAAATAAGTTTTAATTTTCGACGCAAATAATTCAGTGGATGTTTTGAATAACGTAAAACACAATAACTGTCAATAAGAATTCTTTCATTAAGTTAAATAAATGTCGTTTCAAAGCTATCTTGATTCAAAGAATGCATTGAAATAAGAACTACTATTTGAAAAAGCCAATATCTGAAAAACTATTTAGGTTAGGTATAGGGAACCCCAATATGGAATGAAAGATAATTGAATTTTATATTGTTCAGACCAAAAAAATACAGGATGTTCTATTCGAAATAACGTAGTTATCTTTGTCCGAAATTATAAAAAAGTGACAAGGATTTTTGAACATTTTGTATAATATTGAGAAACGGCTTTCAAGGAAATCAATAGCCCAAAACCTCTTTCATGCTTGGTCAGAATTCGAAGGGATAATTTCTGTACATTTCGATGTTATTTAGTTTCCAATTGTATCTAGCATTTTCATAAAAAATCAATAATTTGAGAACGGTTATAGTTAGGTACATAGTACCTGAAATGAGATAATATTATTTTTTCCTGACTTATTCAAAAGTGTAACGAAATACAGGATGTTCCATTTAAAAAAACACAACTTTGATATGTCACACTTTTTTGAGCCACCCTGTAGACTCCAAAATAATTTCCTTTTGCAGCCTCAATCAATATACATATAATAAAATGGAGAAATTCTCGAAAAAATTCATGGGGTGCCCCACCCTATATATATTGGGGTTCCCAAAATTCTGACGAATTGCACAAAAACAATATTATTATATTATACACGCTTTATTAGCTTCAGCTTTATGTTTGTATGTATGAATGTAGGTAATGGAATCTTTGAAACAAATTTTCACCCACTTCCAGAATCATTTGGAATTATGCACATGTATTGAGAACCGATGACAATACAATAATTCCATAGCTGTGACCTGATATTCTCACTAAGATCGTAGAAAAAATATTACATTTCAAAGATATGGCGTATGCGCACATTCACCAAAATTCAGCATGCATCTCATTCACCGTAATTTCATAAAAAAATGCATCCAATGTGAATGAATAAATCGAAGAATTTTTCTCCCGTAGTCTTCTCCAGTCTTCTGTAGTAATATGGACTAGAATGTTGAAGAAAACCAAATTATAGTTAAAAAAAACACGCTCATGTAGTCATAAGGACTAAAAAGTTGAGAATAGTAAGAATAAAGTCATCGACCGTATGTAAAAAAGGCGTGGGGGACTCCCCACTTACTTTTCATATTGATATTAAGATAACTGGTATCAAGCACCTCACGCTTTTTTTACATAAGATGAACTTTTTTGGTCAATGACTTTGTTCTTATTATTTTCAACTTTTCAGTCCTCATTGCTACATAACTACATAAGCGTGTTTTTTCAATTTTTTTGAACTCTATTATTTCCCCCAATTTTCATTTCGATATAAAATGGCACCTTGTATATGAAGCGATCAGTGAGGTGCTCTGAAGCCATAATTGAATTTGAAGAATCAGGGGTTCTATGTTGAATTAAAACATGATTTAATGATACCGTCTCATTTCGCCAACGTTTGAATCTTCAAAATGTTTGGGAGATATATTCATCATAATCATCTAGAATGATATCCTGGCACCTAAAGCTAATGCCAATTTTGCAAACGTTTCAGTAAGGCACAATGGAAACATTTGCAGTTATATCTACCGACGAGTGTCAACCCATTTGGTTTCTCCATCTTCATCAAGATGATTAATGGTCATCGTTTCTAGCCAACTTACTCAAAATATAATATTCAGTTTGAATTCGAAATATCAAAAAGAATGAAAAGAGATATAAACACTTCAAGAATTGTCACAATATAGAAAGAGTCAGGACGATAATCTGAGTAAATTCTTCTATATCAATCAAGTTGAAAAAACGTTTTGAATGTACTTCCAATTCCCTGGTTCAAAACTCTACTCAGTCTATTCTCTGAGTTTTTCTCTGAAGATTTCCTGCTATTGGAGGAAAATGGACTATTGCATTGCTGTGCAGCTATATATTATGATTCTCAAATGAGAGCAAAAATCCTAGCATTATTTCAAAATCAGATTCTCGAACAATGGACAAATGAATTGGCAACAATTTTTACTCCATAATAATTACATAAATGTTTTCAGAAATGATTCTATGATCTGGAAGATATGCTTACTGAGATGATTATCAGATTGAATTCCTCCCAAGAAGACGGTAATTGATTTTTCACTCCTTTCATAAAAAAACTTCATGAAATATCGTAGTTCAGAACGTGACTACCTCTTTTCAAATGACAACTGATCATCGGACAGTACTGCGGAAATGACAAACAACTACCAAAACAGATAAAAATGTAGAAAATGATGTATCAGTTTCAACATGACTATTCATTCCTGGCCCTGTATTCCTGAAAAAGTACATGAGAGCTAGTAGACATGAACATTGAGTAGAGGCTGTGGAAATAATCGAAGCGAATCCAGATTATGCTCACGTTCCGTTTCCCAATGGAGGAAGAACTACCATCCCAACTAGTTATTCGGCTCCTCGATGAGATATAAATTTGCTCAGGATATCAACTGCTGATCATGAACAACGAAAAATTGATTCCGCAGATGACAATGGCTCAGTACTTCAAGAGGACAGAGAAGAAGAAATAACAGACTTTCGAAAATAATTCCGTAGATTGGAAAAGTAATATATTCTGTAGAATAGATTGTACTTTAGAGTATTCGTTAAAAATTCATTGAATTTGTATTGTAATTTTGTCTCTCGGTTACTGTCACTAACAAGTGAAAAGTTGATGGAAGCCTAAAATAAGTTCAGGTTTATTTCTACAACGATGTGTTCTTCTTTTCCAAAATCACCCGATTGGAGTTCTATCTATTTCATACCGAAAACAACAGATCATCTATGATTGTTATTCCACTCAATACATTCTGAAAATTAATGATACTACCATAAATACAGTAGCACAATTTAAATAACTCCAATTGTCTTATGATTTGACAGTTTAAATTATTTTATTGGAATAACCTGGAATTATTTGCTCCCACATTCCTCCATTCTGTACATTACATATCGAAGTGCCGTTGAAATCTTGAGGAACGCAAAGTCTCTTGTTATATTCTTGGAATACTTCATCGACCCTGAATATTCATTGTTTCTTAGGATAATGATATCTCAACAAATGTCTTAAGGGAATATAACCACAAGGCAAGATAATCCAAACCGAGCATGGAACGAAATCAATCAGGTGAATAGAAATATCCCATAGAGGATTATTTTCCTAGTTCATCAATCACATAAAGTATTTGATATGAAATAATTATTTCTATAAATCTCATTCGTTACCTTGATAATTGCCTTTGGAAGAATCAGTGCAGAAAAAAAAGCCAATTGCGTTCTGGTAGAAGTCAGATTTGTTGCCTCCTTTGCTATTCGGAAGAATTCATTATTGGAATCCTTGATCGAGTCTACAGTTACTCCAAATGCAACGGATGCAATCACATCATTCGAATATTTACCCAGAGCATCTCTAACGGCCAGTTGAATTATATCTTTTTTATCGTTTTTCACAGACTTCACGAAGTTTTCAGCACATACTGACATTGACTCGAAGATAAACTTCATTTTGCTACTGGTGAATGAAGGACTGATTGCTGGTCTCATATGCCTCCATTTTTCACCTGAAATATAATTGCTATGAGAAAAAAATTATCTTCGATTCATCTTGTCACAGATAAGATCCCAAAAAACCATGGGTAATCACTGATTCCATATGGTACAGTGGCTCAGTGGTAGGAGGGTCAGTCTTCTCTCGCTGTTTGCTATCCAACGTGGGTTCGACATCCACTGCCAGTGAAATATTCTGTGAGGTATCAAGAGTTGTTTCAGATCCCACTATAATAGAGGAGGACCCGTGATCTCAACTCGTGGAAGTTTTCAACTTAACATACATGCTTTTTTTTTGTTTTGAGTTGTTAGTTGACATCACTTGCAGTTGGATAACGCTCAACACTCCACTGGTAAATGGCGCTCTTTACCAAATTTCAACTGGAAACTCTATCTGAAACTTTCGTCAACTCTCTTTAACAATCATGCAGGTCCCAAATTCTCCTTGATAAAAGTGGGGACAGCAGTATTCTCAGACATCCTAATCACATATTATTGGAATAGCAGTTGAATAAAGGAGTGTCTAGTACTACTTATAAATAAAATGTATAAATTTCACATTCTACATATATGTTATTGATTTGGTAATAGCGAACTTCCAAGCAGCCACTTCTTTCATTTCCAACTATTTCAGTCACTTTCATCACTCTTGCAAAATGGATATGAATGGAATCAAAGGACTGATATCAATGTTGCAGCGCCAACTTCAAGTGTAATTAACCATCGATTTGAATAACCTCCCGATGTTTTAAATCGTTTCTCAAGAGTACCACTATTCAAATTTAATCAATGGTAGATTTTTTGTTACCTTGAATATTTCGAAAACTATCAGAACATGAAAGGGATCGCAATCAAACCCGAAATTGCGCAGATATTGTGTTTCAATTTGGTTAACTCACTACAACATCAGCTGTCCTGAGATCTCGTCACGTCATTTGACCAGAAAAAAGAGTAATTCAGTCGTTCCTCAGTACTGTTACGCCACTGGCCTTTCAAAGAGGGATCGCGCCTTCAAAAAAAGACCAATAAACGCTAAGGATTTGTCAAATATTATGAATTAATCACTTTAATTGATAACTCCTTTGTTGTTAGGTTGAGAAATGGAGTAATAAGAGCATCGACTGCCTGAGGATGGTCGGACCGAGATTGTTACTCGAGAGCGGCTTCAATGAATATATCTTTCTCTCAATACAGGGAATGTGGGGCGCTCAGATAGAAGCACGTACCGATCTCAGAAAGATGGTGAAATAATGCACTTGGAAAAACATTAGAATAAACATATATATTTTAGTTACATAGCCTTTCCATCAGTTCTATATATTGATAAGATGATGGAATAGTTGAGATTTTACATTAGGTCACTTTTTAGCATTCTCAAAGTCAAGTGGACTGAATATAAGTAAAAATGCCATCAATTGTTGAACCGACTGTTGAAAGTTTTATATGAAAAATATGGGAATATAAATTATGGAAATATATTTGAAAACATATACAAATTATAATTGATTGAATTTGCCCAAACATAAATTCAGAGAAACAAAGAACTTACTCCAGACCATTTCAACACGTATTCACTCGATATTTGTTTTTATATGATATTAGTTTAATTGTATTACTTTTTTTATTATTTCCGCGAAAGTTATCTACTTTTATATCGCACTGTATATTAGACTATAATTGTGTAATGTTTTTCTATGAGAGCATGAACTATCGTTTAGAGGTTTTCGGTGTTTTAGCTCGTTTTGAAGCATTGATATCATAATGTGTATCGATGGTAAATACTGTTTTACTGTGTACTCACTTTTTGAAGTAATGACTCGTGCAGTTCAGGTTTGACTTGATTGGAATATTATTTCTTAATAATTCCGCAATTTCACTTCAAGATGATTACTTTTCAATAAACTCATGACTGATGACTGTCTAGTCAAGAGCTGTTACTTGGTTGATAACTACCGCACTTCTATATGTTTTATTGTTATATGATTACTATTTGATATTTTCTACTATTTCTGCACTATATGTTGATCGAATGAAAGTTTGAACACCTGTGAGAGGACATATTACTTGAACGACTTCTGTTTACCGGATCATCATTGTTTGTTCACGTGGTTGCGTTCCATATGATCTCCCCTTGCGTGCATCGTTCTTCGTTGGCTCGCTGGGTCACATTTCTAACGTTAGCTATCTTCTACTTGTCATAATGAATCGCCTCCCCAGTAATTAATGACCCGTTACGGTAGCCAAAAGAATGTAAAAAAATTTTATGATTTATCTATTTTGTGGTCGTATTCCACTCAATGAGCTATCGAAACCTATAATTTATAGTTTCTTGGTTTACTAATGAAATTCCTTAGATACACGTAACTCGAAGGGTGATGAGTTGTTGCTCCGTTGTGAAAAAGGTGACTTTTGATGTGCATTCCAGGGCTTGCAGGTGTCTAGCTATTTTCATCGTGCTCTTGTTCATCAGTTTGGTCGAGTATTTGATTTCAAAATCTTTTTTCATTCCAAGTGAATTAGGTTTTCTGGCCAAAGAGTTATTACTAACTTGTTGTTCTTATGTTTGAAAGTTTTTCTGTAATCATGGGGTTATTACAGGACTATTTTCCCACAATATATTAAAATGTCAATGATTCTATCACCAACTTCGTTGAATGCCCTTCAATTCGACCCTACTGAGTGTCAGATTTTGTAAAAAGCAAATGTTACACTGGAATATTTTCGAGGGAACAGTTAGTTGAAGGTCTTCGTGATGATTGTTTACGCCAAGAGTAGCTACAATCCAATGTTACGAATTTTGAATGAATATTTATCAAAATGACTGCATTGAGAGCTTCCTGAATGGAAAGCAGAGAGCTCACTGAATAGTGGCACTCCAGTTTGGTAATAACTTGGTCTTATTTCTGGAATCGTTGCAATGAATTTGAATATATTTAATGTTGAAGGGTAGGTATTTGCTACGTACGTGCTCTGAGGTGATGAGACCAAGTAGGTTTAGCCATTTTTTTCTGACGGGGAAATGATAGATCTTCTCCTTGAGTTTTCTTGCAGTCTTCATATAAAATAATGAATGCTGTTAAGAGCTAGACAATCGATATCCTTTATGAAATTTTCAAACTGCTGAATTCATATCCATGAATACTTCCATCTTATATTTTTACAAACCTTCCTAAACAAAATTAATAAAATATATCCCAACGTCTAACCACTGGATATATGGAATTGTGTGACAAGTGTATTTCAATGTTTGCTTGATGAATGAAATGCGGTATTTGAAAGTACACCCTTTGTTAATTGAAATTTTATCTTTTTCCACAATATACTTCGTTTCATGAATGAAGTCAAAAATGTAATTCACTGATTCATTAATTTCATCAAATAGAAGCAGCATTGCAGAAACACTGAGTACAGTTTCAGTTGAGTCAATCCAAAAGCTGATCTCTGTTGAAAGATAATAAAATTTGCTTATAATTCTACTCCCAATGATTAAATTCATCAGATCCATTGGAATGCTTTGTGCTTCATACCCATAACAGAATCATGTTTGTTTTTCAGTCCAACTCAACGACATGTTTACCTGTGGTGGCAGACATACATGTTTATGTAAAGTTGAGCCCCATTATTATCTTGAAAAAACATCATATTGCTCATCTTTGTGAGATGATATTAGGGTTAGAATGAGGGTGACAAAAAAGATATATTTATAAGTATTTCTGTTGCATGTTCGGTGGTTGTAGACGTTGGGAAAAACATGTAGTGAATCCGAAAATTTAACCGTGGAACAAAAATGAAATTTCCGATGGGAAGATGTCCAACAAGTGTTCCGAGCTTAACATGTGGAGTGAGCTGACTCAGTCTGTCGATTCTGTCTGGCCAAAACTGCTCCAACTTAATGAGATATGTTGATCCGGAACAACTTGGCATGGAAGTTCATGTAAAATAGAGAAGAATCGCCCACTTTTCTGCGATTTTCTAGAATATTCAGGGAACCAGTAGAGGCAACATCGTAATCTGAATGGACTTCTCTTTCCTGAATAGAATCCAATAGTTTCAGTGTGTTCTTGGGTGTCGACCTCCACACATGAAAATATCATTTAAGAACTGAGCAAATCTGAGCTTTACAAATAATGAGACGCTGTTGTAGCATTGAAATAATTCTCAGCGTGAAAGATGATGTCAAGTTTTCTGCGAGTTGATATTGCAATGGTTCTGACGTAATCGTTCCATGAAAGATTGTTGCTTATATTTACTTGATCGTAACAATGATCATGGTCGAATCAGCTCCCTCGAGAAACGACAAACTGGTTGCACTAAATTCCATCAGATTTCCTGATCCCAATGTCAAAATTCCATTCAGATCCTGGTTAGCCGTTTCCAGATATGTTTCGTGCAGTTCGATTTTCCTGGGATGTCATAGACGATTTGGAGGTAAAATCTGATGAAGGTGCCTATGCGAAAAGTGGACAGGATTATTGATGGATCCCAGATTGAACCTCAATGTGTAAGTATCACAATGAAGCCTTAAATAACGCCTACTTCAATGGGGAAAGTGTTGGACGGGACTCCATCCACGATAATATCCATCAATCTACCTGCAAGGAAACTTGATAGCCAAATACATAGTAGAGGAAGCATGCCCCAGTGGAAGTTGAGAAGTGAGACACTGGTGCGAAACTCTATCGGGAGCTTTGGGAATATCTATGACTGAAGCAAGATATTCTTCATTTCTGTCGATTGAAACATCCCACATGTTTTGAATTGATGCGGTTAATGCGTGATGGAAATCCATATTGCAGCAAAGCCACTCACTCTACCGAATTATTTTCAATGAATTAGGTAAACAAAACGACGACAAGTTTTTTCTCTATACATAGCCCTTCCAAGTGGAGATATTGTATAGCAAAACACATGTCGTGGTTTTGTTAACCCAATTCAGTGAAGATGATTGGGTGAAGTCAGGCGAGTAGTTTGCGTTAACACATGTTCACCTCCTACGAGAGATGAAGATGGGTTGCGGAAACTTAGGTGGCTACCTCCAAGTGGTATCGCTGGATAACGGGGTTGACAAGGAAAATCCAGTGGGAATGACCAGAAATGGTCAAAACCTGCGGATCTCTAAGTCAATCTCAAACCAAATGCCACCACAACATGGCTTAACCAAGGGTCAAGCGACCCGTGCGAGGATGGATGATACCTGAGCCAGTCAGGTATAAAACGGAGCCTCTGGGATACATGGACCTCCCCAGAGTAATCCGCCTTACACCTGCGCAGGGGCACCGCAGGGTGGACGACCCTTTCCCCACACAAACAACCTTGGGGAACTTCCAGTTGAAGAAGACCCAACACCGATAGCGGGTATGAAGTCGAGGAGATTCCAGTTGAATCACACTCGGCACCAGAAACCGTAAACCCAACCGAGGAGGGATCAGCAGATGGTCGAACACCTACTGAGAAACTCCCGGAAACAGAGTGGATTCCAAAGCCATTTGGTAAAATGGAAACAAAAAGATTCTTCAGCTCATCAAAACCCAGGACATGGTGATAGATACTGAAGAATGGCTTGTCATCAAGAGACAAGAGGAGGCCTCGGCTAACTTTTTGTATTTCACTTCGACTGTGACGCCCTAAGTGGTGGGCGACACAGAATCTTTGAGAGATCGGCCTGAACGGGTATGAGTCCGAAGCACCTTATCAACGGGCTTCTAGACCTAGTTAGGGCAATAAACCTGTTTGAATGAGGAACCACTGACGACAGAGTGATACAATAGACCCCAGCTGGTCGCAGTGTCAAGGGAAGCTAAGTGCCAACCCTGTCTCTGGCTCGTCAGCCTTAAACCAACCAACCAACCAACCAGTGGAGTATTTTGTTTGCTATACAACATGTGTAACAATAACTGTTCCAAAATCGTGGTGAATAATTCTGTATTCTGACCACGGATTTTGCAGAAGTTCATCTTGAAATCGGGTTTTACCCTTTCAGTACATCTTATGGGGTATATTTTGTTGTACTTGAAAGAGAGTGCTTTTATTTCATTCTTAGTTGTGAATAGAAAAAAAAAGGTATTGAATTTCCGAAAATAGCGATCAGTTACTGACATATGGGTAGGGCCCATCTCACAGCACCCAAAGTCGATACCGTGGTATTCACGGGGCGAAGTTAGATCATTTCATCACTTATGGTTGTTGTTTGAGTCATCTTCCACGAAAAGCCAGTCCAACTCATTGACAGGTTGAAGTAGAGGGTCCTTTGAATATGCAATATTTCGAAATAAGAATACTCCCTGAGCAATGTCATGAATATCTTTCAGAACTGGATGATATTTGGGCATATAAAGATATATAAAACTTGAGCTGAAGGAACGATCATAGTATGATTTCAACGCACTTTATTTCCACAACAGAAGAATTGAATATTTCATTTGAAAATTGAATCGAGATCTCCGAAGCCATCTCAGATCTAAACAATAATCAGTGAATCCAATGATAAATGTATTTTGATTTGCCACATTTGCTCAAGGCTATGTGTGAATCAGAAGTATTTTTTTGTGATGCCCCCATGACAACACTTCAAGAATTCATTTGAATTGAATAGCTTGTATGGTATAGGCGTTTTGGTAGCCTGGTATACTGTTGCAGGACTGGAAAGGATACTGTAATTGTTATTAGGTGAACTGAAGTTGATGCAAAGCATAGATTTGAGTTTTCACGCTCATTTTATCATGTTGAATTTTTCGCAATATTACCTTTGAGTTCGAATAGATTGTTTCCCCATATGGGATCAATATCAGCAGGAACAAAACTTCTGTGGTCACAAAAATGATCAAAATCTTTCACTGTTACTTGCTTGATGAGTTCTGTATCTTTGATGAGAAGTGTTGGTTTGTTGAACTGGTAAAATCCATAGTACCTGAAAAAATTATTAAATATATCGCTCTTGATATTTGGCAACAGTGTATCGAATGATAAGGATGAAATTTGACTTTTTTTATACCGAGGCAACCATTTCAAAGTTCGAAATATGCGAAGGCCACATAAGACACTTTATATGAATGTTAGTGGAGTGATATAAGATTTAAGCTTCAGAGAGTTAGGGGACTGCGGTAACTTTCCACTGTACCGTAAGGTGTGCTTAATTTATTATTCAACAAATAAGTTGCAAAATTACATTGTTTATTGAATATATTTTTTCAGTTTTTTGAAGAACTGATAAAGCCATTCTAATGAAAAATATTGATAAAGTTTTTCTTTGGAATGAATACTGTAAGCTGCAGTTCTTGTTTTCCAACGTACGAAAATGTGAGGCGACGACATTGGAGTGCATTGGAGCACGTAGCCACGAGCGCGCTTCACATAATTTGTAATAACTTTTTATCTAATTGATCAAATTGAGCTAACAAAAATTCAAATGGAAGAAGAAAAAAGTAGATAACGAGGTGTTATGTTTTCAATTGTGGAAAAAAAACTAGGAATAGTACTTATATGAAGTTACGTCGAAGTAGAATTTTCTATAAAATCAATTAGAGATCAGCCATTCTTCAAATTTTCAACATAAACAACTGAATTTTCCACAATTCAGCCCTAAAATGACAATTGTGAAGGTGTGCAGGAGAAAAAAATCCCAAAATTGTATTTAAAAAAATACAATGGTCAAAATATTGAATAATTAAATTACAAATTTGAGTTTATTGCCCATGCTCCAAAAACCAAAAACTCTAGTTTGAAATATGATTTGAGATTTTCAATTAGCACTTTCTGAAGCTTGTAATCTGTTTTTCCAGAAGGTTTGATTGGTTTTATTTGAAAAAATCAATTAATAATGAAATTTTGTCTAAAACCCAAAAATAAACCAAATGTTGCTCCAAAATCCGTGAAATAAGTTGTAAAATGAACTTTGATAACGTTTATGCAGAAAAAAAAGGCTCACGTAACCAACATATTACGAATTCAAATAAGGTATACGTGGCGTCAATTTTTTTCTTTGTTAATATAAGTGCAATTGTATCAAATACGTAGATATTACGTATTTTTAATACATTGACGAAATGCCCATTTTCATATATGAGTTCTTGCTCGAAATTCTTATTTAAAATAGAATTAAAAGTTTATCTTTTGATGTACTTTACATTGGATCGAAAATATCATATTCGAATGGTGGAGTGAGATAGAACCGAGAGAACAGTTGATCAGTAAGTTCAGTGCTCACCTGACGCTCTAGGTATACTAGTTGAGTAATATTATATTTTAGCTTTCAGAAGTTGGGGGATAGTGATAACTTTTTACTGTACATTAGTGATGATGTTGGGAATAACATATGAAAAGTTACCAACCGTAGAGTGTGTGTTTAATTGTTCATTGAACAAATACATTTCCAAATAATATTGTATATTGAATATTTAAAAGAATTAACATGCCAAAATGTGAGGCGGCGACTAGGAAGGGTAGCGCTGGAGGAGTACGCAGTCACGAGCGCTCTACGCTAATCTAATTGATCAAACTGAGTTACCAAAAATTCAACTGGAAGAAGAAAAATGTAGTAAACGTGGAGTCATGTTTTTGTACGTGGAAAGGAATATGTATAGGAATAGTACGTATATGAATTTACGTCTGGAATCAATGAAAAATCTGCCATTTTGTTATTTTCAAGATGAATGTCTGGAATTTTCACATAATACTAAGAAAAAAAACTTGAAAATGTATTTCGAAAGATATTGAATAATTTAAAGAAATTATAAATTTGAATTTTTAGGCCATGCTTCAAAGACCAAAAACTCAAATTTAAAATGTGTTAAATACTCGGATAAAGCCTCGTCTGAATATAATGCTTAGTTATAATTAAAGTTAATTAAAATAAGTTAAGCCCCATATTTTTTGTATTTAGCATATATAAATAATCAATCCGCATCTTTGCTACACCCGGTATACAGTCGGCGCATTCTCATCGTCGAAGGGACTAGCCTGAATGCCCCCCAGAAACGAAAAGTAGTCTGGAATACCTATTCGAATAGTGCGAATGCCGAAAACACCCACTATTATGCCGAACTTAACGAGTGCTCTAATTCACAACCCATACAGACTACTATCTCCTCCAGTAAATGGGTGGATGTATCGCATGTACCCGGACATCTGAAAGAACGAAGAAATGATGAGGAGAAAACCTTTGACTTCAATCGGATTATCATTTGATATATGCGAACATTTTCTCGTTTATTGCGTTTTCTCTATTATATATAATCACTTTCCTCATTGTACAACTCGAAAGCTCAAGTTTGGTACAAATTGTTTATCATATCACCAGCACACTCGCTACCATTTTTTTATGCTGCTTTTTTGCTAGTTCGAACGATAAAATAATATTCCCGTTCTTCGGTGAATTTGTACATGAATTTTTACATGAATTTCAAGCTATTATTATCAGAAGGTTTGTTTTTCCTATAGAACATTGAGTGAATTCTCATTGAGAAAGGGAATCGGTGTCGTTCTCATATATCCTAACTCAATTGTCAATTTGCATTACAAATAAGCAAGTTTATTTTCAAAGTGCATGAAATAATTTCCTCATCACAATCGTTTTCCCGATTTTTATTACCATAGGACAAATCTCCATAGATAGAATGTTGGATATCTACACTCGTGCGCACAATGCACGTAGTGATGAGGAAAATTGGAGGAGATTTATGCAGAATTCAATAGGACACATAGTGTGATTATGCAATATCTTTCGACTCAATAATTTGCCTCTGACACTATATAGTAGAGAAAACAAATATCGAGATTGAGATGAAAAAAGATTGTCTTCTGTTCGAACTGTTTTTTACAACTCTTTTGAATGAACTCTTCCTCCTTCCGATGAGAATGTTACTCAAAGTAATGTTGAATTACCCCGGTTGCACGTCCCACAATTCAATGGAGACTTGAAGGCATGGCTGACGTTTTCAGATCTCTATGAAAGTTTGATTCACAATAACAAATCTCTCTCCAATATTGAAAAGTTTCAATATTTGCTGTTACGTTTGTCTGGAGAAGCACTCTTAGTGGCAAAAAATATAGCGTTAACAGAGAAAAACTATGGTAAAGTTTTCACAAATTCACAACAGCGTAATCGAAATTAACGTTTGCTCGCTACAGTATATTGGGAACAGATAAATAATGTACCGAAGCCCACAACAGAATCTCCCAAAACTTTGAGGAATATTCCAGACGTGTTTTCTGATAATTCGGCACATTCTTAGTAGGAAGATTGACACAAATACTCTAAAACGTTTCGAAATAGAGCATGCTTTTTCAGACATTCCCAAGTATAATGATTTATATACATTTCTCCACAAGCAATGCGTTGCAAATGATACCGCATCTCTTGTTCGACCGAATTGAAAATATTCCTCCGCCCAGAAACTCTCCATTTAGGAAATCAAATGAGAGCAAGTTCCACGCCTCTTCATTTTTTGTGAACACAAATGGAGCTATCAAATATTCTGCGTGCAAAAAAAGTCATGCGATCTATAAATGTCCAGTTTTCTCGGCGAAATCTCCAAGAGAACGATACGAAATGTGCAAAGGAAATAAGTTGTGTACTTATTGTCTGGGGAGCAAGCATTCTGCCAAAACTTGAAGTTCAGGAGCTTGTTGTCGAGTATGCAAGGACAATCGACATCATACATTGCCTCACTTTCCTGAAAATAATATGAGACCTTCCAATTCTGTAGAAACTGAAGCATCTCCCCTATTCCGCACGATGAGTCGAAATTAGTGCAACCCTCAACTTATCAAGTTCCTACAAATGTATTGCCCTCAACATCCACTGTTCTTTTATCCACTGATCTCGTAGATGTACTTGATTTTCACGGTAATATCACATGTGTGAGAATATTATTAGACACGGGAAGTCAAGCTTCATTCATTACTGAGGAATGTGCAAAGATCTCACTCCAAGATCTCGCTCGACATCAATGGTTTGGGATGAATGCGTTCCGCAGCTTCCAGCTTCACATCAATCTCCCTGAGACCTCATGGTGAAACAAGTTCGGTTTTTGTCATCAACGCGGTCATTTTGTCCGAAATTTGTGCCGACACACCTTTGAATACTTTTTCTGTGAGTGGTCTGCCAACCTGCATTTGGCCGACGAAAAATTCAATATTTCAGGTGAAATAGACATGCTTCTGGGTGCGCAGGTATTTTCAATGGTTCTGAAAAGAGCTAACATTTCTGGCGAACTCAATGAACCTTCTGCTTTTGCTACAGAGTTTGGATGGATGGTAATGGAAAGATCTTGATCAACTTCCCAAAACTCGGTTAATTTTTTTGTATCTCTGTGTGACAGCCCTCTCGAAATGACTCTGAAACTATTTTAGGAACTTGAAAATATGCCCGGTAGTAGCTCCACATCACCTGATGATGAAAAATGCAAGACTTGTTTCAAGCGAAATCATTTCCGAATCTCATCGGGTAGATATGTCGTATCTCCGCCTCTCCAAATTAGAAACACTATTTTGGAGACACTCGGTCTCCAGCTTCAGCGCGCTTCGATACTTCAGAAAAAAAGTTATTGAGGAACCCTTCCCTGTATGTTCAGTATAGAGAATTCATGAACGACCATTTGATGGAAGATTAAATGGAGGCAGCGCAACCTCCGAGTTCGTTCGAAAATATTTTCTATATTCCTCATCATTGTGTGTTCAACTCCAATAGTCTAACTACCGAACTGCAATTGGTATTTGAATCCTCAATGAAATCTACCATGGGTACCTCTCTTGAAGGGACTTTTTGTTGATGAAAAACTTCAAAGGGATATTATGGTGATTGTATTGAGTTTTCCTTTGCACCCTTATAAATTCACTGCTGAGATGAAGCAAATGTTTCTGCAAATCCCCATTAAGGAATATCAGAAAAATTACCAAAGAATTGTGTGGCGTTTTTCTCCTAGAGAACCTATTCAGGATTTCAAGTTGAGAACTGTAACTTTTGAAGTTCGTCCATCCCCTTTTCCAAAATTGAGAACGCTTTCTCAGCTTTGCATGTAGCGTACTAACGCGTAAGATTTACGTGGATGAAATCATCACAGGGTCCGATTCTCTTAAAAAAGCAAGGTCACTACAATATGAATTGATAGCCATGTTGAAGAAAAGTGGTTTTGAGTTGAGAAAATGGGCGAGTAACCACCTTTTGCTGTTGAACCATCTTCAGCCAAAATATTGTCAACAATAACCTCTGTCCTTTGCCACTCACGACTTCGCGATGAAGATCTTCGGTTCGAAATGGAATCCAACCCTGGATTTTTTCTCATATTTTTTCCCATATGATGTAACACCCTTCGCAAGAGGGTGTTCAAAATGAATTATTTCATCCTAAATTGCCAGAATATTTGACACTTTGGGGTTTCTTGTTCCACTATCCTTTTTCGCCAAATATCTCATTAGGTATTTATGGATTCTGGGTCTTGACTGTGACTTTTGCCTTCCGATGTTATATAAAAATGGACACGATATGAGCAAGAACTCGCACAACTCTCTGAAATTGAAATTGCCAGATACATCCCTAACACATTCTCATCCTGTCTGCTTCCATCGATTCTCCACATCCGCGCAAAGTCTAGGGTAGCACCAATAAAGTCCCTATTGATACCTTGGTTGGAATTGAGTTCATCTCTGGAACTTATTTGGCAGAAATCTCTTTCAATAGAGTGTTCACTTTGACAGATTCCATGGTGGCTCCTTCCTGGATCAAACCTTCTTATCAGTGGAAAACCTCTGTTTGTAACCGAGTGAGTCACATACAAGGAAAAGTTTTTTCCGAACATCAGTATCACATTGATACAGAACTGAACCCCAGGGTTCTTCTACCTTCCGAACTATTGGGTCACCCGTTATGGTATTTGGGTCATCCTTGGCTCGCGACCCCATTCAAGGATTGGTCTGTAGGGTCGTCTACTGCTCTACCGCCCACGGAATTGGAGAGGAAAAAAATTGTGCTAGCCAAGTAGGAGATTTAAGCCGGTTTTGGCCCTCCTCTCACCACTATGACGTCACGTGTGACCTTGAATGGTTGCAGGTGTGCAATGTGGTATGTTTGACCTTGAGATTTGACTTTGAGATTTGTCATTGAGTTTTGACATTGGATTTGGTCGACTTTGAGATTCGACTACAGTTTTGACCTGGAGTTTGACCTTGAGAGTCATAACATTAAGTTTTGACTTTGAGATTTGACCTTGAATTTTGATGTTGGGATTGTTCCGGCAACCTTAAGATTTGATCTCGATTTTTGTTTGACTAACGCTGTGGTGTACGCATACATATTCTGTGTAGTCATGGCCTTCATGAATCCTTGCTCTCTCCAAGCGAGGAGGGCGTTCATTCTGTGAGAGAGCTGAAAGTGAACTGCGAGTATTGATGAGTGCGCTGAATGTCGAGAGAATCCCCCCACAATACAGATTGCGCATCGCATTGGACTTGTTGTAGGGTGGGGATATTTCATTGAAATATTCCAGGAGAAGAGTATTTCGAATAAGTGCCTCTCCGATCTTCGAAGTTTCTGTGTCACCATGCATTATTTGTCCTTGAATTGAAATGAATACCTTTCTTATGCGCATTATTGTGACGTACACCCCTGAGGATGTACCCACTTTTTTCATTTTTGACGAATGCCACTGATGTAACTTCAGAGAGTGGAATATCATGTACCTCTGTGTGTGTGTGTGTGTAGTATTGGAATCAAGATGTGAAATCAACTTTGAGAAAGGCACACATATTGACTTGTACGTCATTCAAGGTGACGATCTCTAATCGCATGAAAGCAAACTTGGATGGAAAACATGTCTTCCTTCATTCATATACATCACATAACCTTGACATTGGGTTTGTATTCGACTGACAGATCCAACAAAGAAATGGAATTGTTGGAAATAATTGTTTCCTTTTCATATTTGAAATAATAAAACCTTGAGAGTGAGTTCTGGAGTGGGTTCTGTGGGTTTCTGATCTGCTATATGGGATTGTTGGCTTGCCAACCTTCATAAATAAGAATTCTCAAATGTCCATTCTCAACTGAATTTACTTTTTCGAATGCATACAAAATTATAGCATGCATTTCACCTTGCTCGGAGAAATTCTAGTCGTGTATTTTATTCACACTTCATATCAGTTGAAAAACGGGATATAACCTTCAGACACACTTCAAGTGTTTGCTGTGTCCCATTTGTCTCACATAGAATTCGAATCCCAAGACACATCCGCTCAACTCGATGAGTTCCAGCAGAGTGAATTCTCCTTCAATTTTTATTTCGGAGGCTTGCAACACCAGTCAGCAGCAGCTCGACGCATTAGTTTTTCACACATCTTCTACCATACAGACGTTCCTACCTAAGAATTCCGTATTCTTTTGCTCCACACGTCCAACCTACTCAACGAGTCGGTTGTGAGTGAACCTCCTTCCCGATTATTCCAAACACCGAGTTGACAAACCACTAATGAGAATGGTAGAGGAAGTCGACCTTGGTGAAATGCATCTGTAACCATTACTGTGGGCCGCTTCCACATCAAGTCGGTATTATCAGAAGGTGGTTATCTACAACGAGTTGCCTCCACAATACATCCCTCTCCGTCGACGAGCTCCCTTTAAACTTTCGTAGGTATGAAAATCATGGTTATTGCTCAATACTTATATATCTATTGCATGCCATCAAATGCAACAAAGTGCTCGTGTGTTAGTAGTTTTCGATTGATTTCTAACTAAATGTGACTGACCTTCGACATTTTTTTTCTCAGATGTCAAGGTAGAGCCTACCCATTATTGTGACATTTCAAGATTTTTTTAACAGTTCCCTCCTGCAAGTATCGAGGGTAACACGTATATTCTCACAAGGCCTTTCTCGCCTAGAAATGATTTTGGTGACTCGCTATTCACTTTTTTGAGACCTTGTAAGTGAATATGTATCAAATGTTATACCTCACGCATAATTACGACAATTCAAGATTTTTCTGACAGTTCCTGCATGAAATCATCGAGGATAACACGTATACTCACAAGGTCTTTCTCGCTTAGGATAATCAATTTGGGGACTCGCTTTCCACTTGTTTGATCTTGTATGTATGTGACTATGTATCAAATGTTGCCCTTTCCTCCATTAAATAGGATGTTTTATCAATTGAACTATAATAAAAAGAAATATCTGATGTTGGATAATACCAGAAATTGGCTACGAACGTCGTATTACTATACATTAAAAAATGTTATATGCTTCAAAGCAGTCAGAACTGAACTTTGAAGTAGAAAAAAATTGTTCGATGTTGCAACGCTATGATGCCAAACCCCGAACGCTACGTAAACATCAATGATTGTATTACATTGATCCCTCTCCATCCATACAGGGGATATTTTCTCTCAATTATGTACCTAACTGCCAGCCAATGGACTACAAATAGCTCATAGAATTCGAGATGGCGAAAAGTTCTATTTAATTCATTATATACAAATACATGCGAGAATCTGATTATAGATATTAAGACAACTGTGACCACTAATTATTGATTTTATTTACCGAAAAATTCACCATTATAATTGCCATTACACACACACCCAACAACCTTATTTTATTATGAAAGAGTACTATGAAAGTAACTGTGTAATAACAATTCCATTGGAATTATTATTTATCCCTCTTTTCCATGTACTTGAGTCTCCTGTTGAAAATGAATACAATAAAGAAATATAAATTTCTTTTTAAATCCATCTAAACAAAATGATCGACGTTGTAGTTTGAGATACCATCATCGACGGCACATACCACTAAAATTCCTCATACCCACTCGAATACATTCAATAGACGAATATGGCAACGATACTCAAAAGCTCGGACTAGACATTGGAGTACTAGACGTTGCACCGATGATATGATGGCTTTGAGTAGTCGAAAACTTTGGCTCGATCAGGGTCAATTGTGTGTACGCGTCGCCATCTAGCGCACACAATTCAACCAATTTAATATTATTTTGTCAAAATCCATAACAAATTATAGGTTGTGTCGATAATTTTTCATATTTGATTCGTATACCGATATTGGTGAAGGTGTATTAATTCAGCGAGTATGATTAGTTTCCACGAAATACGGAAAAGTAATGTGACGAACCTAATAGATATTAAATGAAAAAATATTGCATATAAAAGAGATATAGAAATAATGTCACCGACTATTTTATCAGTAAAGGTTTGAGTTTGCACGAACCTTTTCATTATGTTATTCCCATTTGATTATTTTATGGGATTGTTTTCAGTTTCGAGTATAATCCAATGAGTTTGTTCTCTCTATAAAAATCGTATAATTTCAAAATATGGATCATTTTGTGCTCCAAAGAAATTTATACAGATAACATATTTCATTAGTAGGAGCAAAGGATGTGAGGCTGATGCAATCTTAATCAATTGAATCTTATACGTAATAGATTCATTGGCAAATGATAATATCATTTATTTTTATTAGATATTATTTTCAATAATGAAGGGTAGTATCGGAAATATCAAATGATAGAATAGCCGTCGGAGGAATGATTTTTTTATTACAATTTCGTGAACAAAGAAGCCAACAGTCCAAGAAAATAGCAATGCTATGTAATTTTTTGTCTATAGAGAATATAGTGTGAAAAAAATAGAAAAACATTGTTGTTTTTTCCAGAATGTTTACATTTGGAATGAATAAAAGTATTCGCGCATTTTTATGAGACGATATTGGTATGATATGTAATTCTGACTCTTCGAATGTCAGAAACGTCTGTATAATGGCACTGATCTTATCTCTCCTTCATCTCAATTTTCAAGCACCAATAAAATATACTGTGATCTCAATCACAAATTGCAAATAATTTTTGGCCATTGATATAAATGAACACATGAAATGTTGCAGCATGATGTTGAACGTTGTAAAAATGGTGGGCGATATCTTGTTCACGTTGAGACCATGCATTCATTACTCATGAGATTTTTTGAAATTATGTTTTCGATTTCTTTAGATTATACATCTGCACTAGAATATCTTCGTGGTAAATGGTCCAACTTTGTTGTTCATAAAGATATAGTATGCGATTCAGAACTCTTTCGAATACGTGGAATAATTCATAAATAAAATATATGAAATAATATCGACTTTTCTTGACGATCTGTATTGTAAGTTGCAGTAGGCTTGGAAAAAATGATATGCATCTTACAATACAGATCGCCAAGAAAAGTCGATATTATTCCATATATTTTATTTATGAATTATTCCACGTATTCGATAGGGTTCTGAATCGCATACTATATCTTTATGAACAACAAAGTAGACCATTTTCCACGAAGAAATTCTAGCGCAGATGTATGATCTGAAGAAATCGAGAATATAGTTTCAAAAAATCTCATAAGTAATGAATGCATGGTCTCAACGTGAACAAGATATCGCCCACTATTTTTACAACGTTCAACATTATGCTGCAACATTCCATGTGTTCATTTATATGAAGTGGCCAAAAAATTATTTGCAATTTGGTGATTGAGATCACGAGTATATTTTTTTATTGGTGTGCTTGAAAAATTGAGATGAAGGAGAGATAAGAGTCAAGTGCCATTATACAGACGTTTCTGGACCTATTCGAAAGAGGGTCAGAATTACATATCATACCAATATCGTCTCATAAAAATGCGCAAATACTTTTATTCATTTCAAATGTAAACATTCTGGAAAAAACAACAATGTATTTCTATTTTTTTTCACACTATATTCTCTATAGACAAAAAATTACATAACATTGCTATTTTCTTGGACTGTTGGCTTCTTTGTTCACGGAATTGTAAAAAAAAAATCATTCCTCCGACGGCTATTCTATCATTCAATATATCCGATACTACCCTTCATTATTGAAAATTATATCTAATAAAAATAAATGATATTACCATTTGCCAATGAATCTATTACATATAAGATTCAATTGTTTAGGATTGCATTAGCCTCACATTCTTCGCTCCTACTAATAAAATATGTTTTCTGTATAAATTTCTTTGGAGCACATAATGATCCATATTTTGAAATTATACGATTTTTATAGAGAGAACAAACTCATTGAATAATACTCGAAACTGAAAACAATCCCATAAAATAATCAAATGGGAATAATATAATGAGAAAGTTTATGCAAACCCAAACCTCCACTGATAAAATAGCCGGTGACATCATTTCGATATCTCTTTCATATGCAATATTTTTTCATTTAATATCCATTAGGTACGTCACATAACTTTGTCACTAATATGCACCCTAACCCCTAACTCCGTGTTTGAAATAAACGAGAAGGGGGTTCACTCACAACCGACTCGTTGAGTAGGTTGGACGTGTTGAGCAAAAGGATACGGAATTCTTAGGTCGGAACGTCTGTATGGTAAAAGATGTGTGAACAACTAATGCGTCGAGCAGCTGCTGACTGGTGTTGTAAGCCTCCGAAAAGAAAATTGAAGGAGAATTCATTCTGCTGGAACTCATCGAGTTGAGCGGATGTGTCTTGGGATTCGAATTCTATGTGAGACAAATGGGACACAGCAAACACTTGAAGTGTGTCCGAAGGTTATATCCCGTTTCTCAACTGATATGAAGTGTGAATGAAATACACGACTAGAATTCCTCCGAGCAAGGTGAAATGCATGCTATAATTTTGTATGCATTCGAAAAAGTTAATTCAGTTGAGAATGGACATTTGAGAATTCTGATTTATGAAGGTTGGCAAGCCAACATGTATGCAATCCCATATAGCAAATCAGAAACTCAAAGAACCCACTCCAGAACCCACTCTCAAGGTTTCATTATTTCAAATATGAAAAAAAAACAATCATTTCCAACAATTCCATTTCTTTTTTTGATCTGTCAGTCGAATGAAAACCCATTGTCAAGGTTTTCCATCCAAGTTTGATTTCATGTGATTAGAGATCGTCACCTTGAATGAAGTACGAGTCAATATGTGTGCCTTTCTCAAAGTTGATTTCACATCTTGATTCCAATCCCACACACACACACACACAGAGAGATACATGATATTTCACTCTCTGAAGTTACATCAGTGGCATTCGTCAAAAATGAAAAATAGGGGGTACATCCTCAGGGGTGTACGTCACAATAATGCGCATAAGAAAGGTTTTCATTTCAATTCAAGGACAAATAATGCATGAAGACACAGAATTTTCGAAAATTGGGAAGACGCAGTCACATCAGTAGCATTCGTCAAAAATTAAAACAAGGGGTACATCCTCAGGGGTATACGCCACAATGATGCGCATAAAAAAGGTTATTTATTTCAATTCAAAGACAAATATGGCATGAAGATACAGAAACCTTGAAGATCGGAGATACACTTATTCGAAATACTCTTCTCCTGGAATATTTCAATGGAATATTCCCACCCTACAACAAGTCCGATGCGATGCGCAATCTGTATTGTGAGGGGATTCTTTCGACATCCAGCGCCCTCATCAATACTCGCAGTTCACTCCCAGCTCTCTCACAGGATGAACGCCCTCCTCGCTTGGAGAAAGCAAGGATTCATGAAGGTCATGACTACACAGATTATGTATGCCTACACCACAGCTTTAGTCGAAGTCAAACAAACAAAAATCGAGATCAAATCTTAAGGTTGCCGAAGCAATCCCAACATCAAAACTCAAGGTCAAATCTCAAAGATAAAATTTAATGTTATGAATCTCAAGGTCAAACTCAAGGTCAAAACTGTAGTCGAATCTAAAAGTCGACCAAACCCAATGTCAAAACTCAATGACAAATCACAGAGTCAAATCTCAAGGTCAAACACACACCATATTGCACACCTGCAACCATTCAAGGTCACACGTGACGTCATAGTGGTGGGGGGAGAGCCAGAAACGGCTTAAATCTCTTACTTAGCCACATGTATCTATCTAGCGACCTCGTACGAATAGTTGCTTATATAATGGTTTCGTTAACAATTCTAAGGATAACATAAATCTCTACTCGTCCTGGTGAGAATAGTTCAACCAACACGAATATTCCAGACATGAGATAGAACAATTAGAAAAACAACTTCCTCTACCTGAATTTTTCTGCAAATTGAACCTTTTTCTCGATGAAGATGGGCTGCTCAGGATGGGGGGTCGCTTGCAATATTCTGGTCCAGCGTATGACCATAAATATCCTGCCATCCTCCCCCGCGCTCATAAATTGACCGAACTAATAATTGAAGACACCCACACAAACCCTTCATTTTTTATTGTCTCATAATTTTTGGATCTTCAGTACGAGCCATTCGTCAGGTTTTGGCAATATGTCTTCGTTATTTTATAGTAAATCCTAAACCTCTCGAACCTTCCATGAGAAACCTTCCTCATTTTTGAATAAACCAGTTGAAACTCTTTTCATGTGTAGGTATAGATTTTGAAAGCCCGTTTCTTATCACCCCCTCGAAAGGTCGACGTATAAAATCAAAAAAGACTTTTATCTGCCTAATTGTATGTGGGGATTTTCGGGGTTCGACGTAATGAATTTAATGTGGAAAAGGCAAATATTCTCAATTGAATATTGAATAGAAAGTTTCTTCTGTGAATTGAAAAAATCCACCATAAAAATTAAGTATTCTTTTTTGTTAATGTATAACAGAAAACGACTACTTTCCCGGCTAAAGCCACGATGGACATTGAACTACATCTGATAGATATTCTTAAAATTGGAAATGCAATTTTCAATTTCAGATTTTTTTCAATTCAAAACTTACAGAAAAAAGGTCTCATAATATTGATGAACAAAATGAAATGATGAGTAAAAATAATTTTAATGCCAAGCTTTCATTCAAATGCCCTAAAAATAATAAAATAATTGCTTTGGATGTGTGACGTATGTTATTTCGTGAGTTACGAATTCAAAAGCTTGTCGCTTTTGAATTCGAACTGAAAAGCAAATAATTTTTCACTTTGTAGGGCATTCGAATGAAAGCTTGTCTTCGAAATTGTTTTGTATATAATAGGTTATGTGGAATTAACTAGAAAACGCCTTGTAGAAAATGAAAATATATTAACATTCAATAACAACATGACAAGTATATAACTCCAACTGTTCTATCATATATACTCAAAAACATATACAGGGAGGTATCGTTCGTTGCACAAACTCTAACACCATCTCTCAACGTAAGGTACCGATTTCAAAACCTCCACATTGGTTTATGAGCTGCTTTGAAAAGTGCCTTCGATGATGAATCTGCACTCATTTTTTGGGTTGGTTTATACTGGATATCGAGTGCTCCCTTTTCGAAAACTTCTAAAATATAATGATAGCGGATATTTACATGTTTTGTTCCTTAAAAAAGATCTGGATTTCGAAAATAATCATGAGCTCCCTTATTATCACAAAAAAAAACTGTATAGCACTTGTGTGAAACGAAGAACCCTTTTCCTTCCAGAAAAGATCTCAAGTAGACCGGTTTCTTTGCCGCTTCTGACAAAGTCATGTATTCAGCTTCTGTACACGATAAAGCAACCGACATTTGTTTTCTTGATTCCCAGCTTATAGTAGAACAAGCCAATAGGAAAACGCAACCAGAATATGATTTTCTATCGTTGGGATATCCACCCCAATCAGCGTCCACATATCCATAGAGTTCTTGCTTGGATTTTTGAAATTTTAAACCATAATTTTCCGTTTTCTTTAAATACCTGGAAATGCGCATCACAGCAGACCAATGCGCCGTACCAGGATTATTGTTGAATTGACCCACAACCCTCACGGTATAGGCAATATCTGGGTGTGTTGCTGAATACGTCAACTGCCTGGCGATATGAAATGACTTCCACTTTCTTTTCTCTCTTCCTGGTTTGTGGAGGAGATTTCTTTCGATAATTTTGAATAAGCCTCCATAGGTGTCGACACTGGCTTACAATCGTTCACTTTGAATTTATGTAGAATATCTTGAATATATTCTCTTTAGGGGATGAAAATAACATTGAAGACACCCACACAAACCCTTCATTTTTACTTGTCTCATAATTTTCGTCAGGTTTTGGCAAAGTGTCTTCGTTGTTTCAGAGTAAATCCTAAACCTCTCGAACCCTTCATGAGAAACCTTCCTCATTTTTTAATGAGCCAGTTGAAACTCTTTTCATGTGTAGGTGTAGATTTTGGAAGCCCGTTTTTTATCACCCCCTCGAAAGGTCGACGTATAAAATCAAAAAAAGGCTTTTATTTGCCTATTTGTATGTGCTATAACGGAGGCCATACACTTGGAATTAGTATCCTATCTGACATCGCAGGCCTTCTTTGACGCCCTGCGCCGGTTCATTGCCAGGCGAGGTAGATGTTCGCAGCTATTCTCGGATGATGGCACTAATTCCGTAGGATCTTCGGAAAAATTCCATCTGAATATAATGCTTAGTTATAGTTAATTGAAATAAGTTCAGCCCCATTTTTTTCAATAAGCATATATCAAACGATCAATCCGCATCTTTGCTACACCCGGTATACTGTCGGCGCGTCCTCGTCGTCGGAGGGACTAGCCTGAATGCCTCCCAGTGATGGAAAGAAGTGTAAAATTACTAGTCGAATAGTAGGAATGCCAAAAACACCCACTATTGTGCCGAACTTAACGAGTGCTCTAATTTACAACCCATACAGTCCACTATTTCCTCCAGTGATTGGGCGGATGCATCCCCTGTACCCAGACATCCGAAAGGACGAAAAAAAGGTAAGGTGAAAATCTTTGACGATTTTCCGACATTAGGTGGATTCATTCATACCTCTATCAAAACAAAGACAAAATGTGATATTAAAACTCTTCAAAGCACCCTTCTAAGCTTGAAACCTGTACTTTGAGATAGATAGAATAACATTTCACCAAAAACAAAGAAATGCTTCAAAATCCCTATAATTTGTTGTTAAATGAACTGTGATAATGTTTATAAAAAAAATTATGCTTACCTAACCAACATTACGACCTTCAACAAAGTATATGCAGCGTAAAATATTTTTTGGTTGGTAATATGAGTGTACATTGTATCAAATACGACAAAATACGTTTTTTAATGAATTGACGCAATATCTATTCTTATAAATGAGTTCCTCCTTGAAATTTTTGGAAATAGCAAAGTGAAGTTTGCTAAAATTTGCGAGGCAAAGAATTATTTGCATGAAGCCATTGATGTTTTTCTTACACTTAATCAAAATCCAGATGATATATTTGATTCCGGAGTGACTTGTTTTTTAGCATTATATGGTGATACGACAAAACCTAACACTTTGAACGAGTTCCGTTTTGAATGCTTCGTTGAAGAAACAACGGAGCAAAAAAAAAATTTCCTATTTTCCCACCATCGGAAGATGCAGCTATCCTACATTCCAGAAGTGTTTATTATCAGGTGCAGACTGGGCTTGGTAAAAAGCTGCAAGCAGAAGACTGGGGTTGGAAACGAGAGCATTCGGGTATGATTCCAATATATATGATTCAAGATCCAGCCCCCAGTGACTTTCTGCAGATTATTTTTCATGGATGCAAAACTGGCTGCAATAATAAGTGTGAATGCAGGAAAGCTGGGTTGGTGTGTACCGTTTCCCGCTCTACTTGTTCCGGGACGGATTGTCTTCACACCCAAGTCTTTTTTCAAGGAACAGGACATCTACCAGTTGTTAGAATCAATTAAGAGTTAGTCTAAAATTGTATTTTTCAATTTGTGAATATTTGGCACTACTGAATGAATGAGTTTTATGCAAGTTCAGTACATTTTTCCCAGACACCTTCGCAATACCCTATGTATCCATGTAAGTCATATTTGTTTTGAATTCATCGATATTGATTTAATTTTTGCCATAGTATTTTCTTGTAATTTTAATTTTTTCTTCAGGTAGATTCCAATAGGAATACTACCTATTGAAAACGTCACCATTACATGACTTTCAAAAAATTTTGGTATATCTCCGTCTATCATGGTCCCTAGGACCCAAAAATACCATTCAGTTCGTTATATGAATATATATTATATTATATAAATATATATATATATATATATATATTATATAAATAAATATCTATATAGACCAACTCAGCTTCCGTTTCATACTCGGCCCACCAAGCATCCACGTGTTTATACAAAGCAAACAGTTAATAGCCCACTCAGCCTCCGCCACTATCTCAGGCTAGTTAGCCTCCTCTGTATAGGTTACATACGTTTTTTGGGAGTTTATGTAACTTGGCCTCCTGACACTGTTGCCAATTTTTCAGTCGATATTCAATTCCACAATAACAAATCACACGGCCTGTTGAAAAGTTTATCCGGTAGTTTGAATTTTGCTTCATACTCTGAAATGAAATTTATTTCAGTAGTATCGTATAACGAGAATATATAATCTACCTTCGATCATTCTGAAAATATTCAAGGAATAGTGGCTTAGAAGAGTTCCTAAAAATTATACTAGACAATAGGTAGTCCATGATGAAAGCAGTGAACTATATTGGGTATATTTTGTGCTTATTAGTCTTCATTAATAGTAAAAATTCCGGATTCAAATTCTAACGTTCCACGATCTTCCACTACGGTTGACCACTCTTATTTTATTTTTTATCGAAATTTACAAAAATCCAGTTGGTATCTATACATCAGTAAAATTTCAGGAGAGTTCTTGAAACTGACAGATCCAAAGCTCTATACTGGTCACTGTTTTCGCCGGTCTTTGGTCACTTTACTGGTAAAAGAAAGTGCAAACTTAAGTACTATCAAAAGACACAGGCGATGGAAATTTTAAATACTAAATTCAATTGGGGATTCGCTGGATAATTAGTTAAATATTGCCAAAAGCCTTCTTTTGAAGGCGGCCACTACTGATCATTCCATCTCTCAAACATAGGAAGTGCAGAAGGAATATTTCTAGTTGTTCAGATTGTATAATAAATATTAATGTCAATGAAATTCAAAAAAACATTTGAATGTTATATTATATTTGTTAATAATGAAAATTGTAAAGAAAATTGTTGACTCTTAACACCAGCATCTGAAGTAATCAGCTTTCAATTCAACTGTTGACTTGAAATTACATTTCTAAAACTTACTTTGAAATTTATACTTTCAACACTTGCTCGCAATAACATCATAAAAACGCGCGCCGTCGATAGCAATTAGTTGGTAAATAGCCACCACTAGTGAACAGTTATATTTATGTGTTGCATTTCGAGAAAAAAGTGACATAACTGCTCTCGAGTGATTGTAGCGATCCACTGCGAATGGCGCCTCTCGAACAAAAATGTATTTTCGCTCTCAATACATACCTAATATTTGAACTCATAGTAAAACTGCAATGCTCATATCATACACTTCCTCATTAAATAGTGCGATCCATTAAAACCTCAGACTATACCATTGAAGGTTGATTCTGAGTATCAATAAATAAATTATTTAGATTTGGAGAGATTTCCATGACTTTAACTTAAACTAACGGTATTTTTATTTTCACCCCTTTGGGGATGAAGTATCAAAAAACCTTCATAAAGGTTACTCTTGTCATCATAGTCTAGTAGAGAAGTGAGTTTCCTGCGAAAAATAGTTCCAAGCCCTCTGAATATATGAGCGATGACTCATTCGATTCGGGATGTCATTCTGACGAAAATGTGCTAGTTTTTTAACACAAAACAAAAAATAAAAACAGCCTTAGTTTTTGGTAGTAACTCAAGAACTCTTGATGATAGATGAAATAAAAAAACAGATTCTTGAAGACGAGACTATTTACTATGAAAAATTTTGTCACGGAAATCTATATCAATTATTTATAATTTTGATTCAACGTTGAAAATAGGGCTACGCGTGGGCGTTATGGCAGGAGTAAGCACCTCTTGAGAGAGCAATTCAAATACAATATTTTTTATACTATCAAATATAAATTTAAAAATTCAAAAAAATCAAAGTATCAGCTGAACACCTGAAAGAATATAATTATTTTGTTTTCATTGAATTTTGATAATCGGAGGCTATTGTTAATTGAGTAGTTTTGTGGGAATCACCGTTTTTATAAAAACCGAATAATCGTTTAGAATGACTCCATATTTTTTTTTGCTTTCTGGAGCACATTTTACATGTGTACTCAATGATATCATGCAGAAATTGATAAAAAATTGATTATTTTGTTAATTATAAATTTCTAAAAATTACAAAATATGAGATATCGAATAAACATTGTATTTTTTTGATATTCCACATTATTATCAGTTTTATATCTGACAAAGACATTTCACAACGTTTATTATATTCTTTTTAAAATTGTTTTTTTTCATTTTCTCGTTATTTAAATAATATATTTAGAATTTTTTTCCTTCCAAAATGCGGAATTGGTTATTCTCCACCTAATAGGAGGAAATTTTTTTTTTATTAATAATTATTTATTTAGTTAACAATTAGTTATAAACAAACTTTGATTGGCGTTGATTTTTTTGAGTAGTACAAAAAATTACAAGAACAACCATATACAACAAACTGTGTGTGTTTCTCATACTTTGTTATCTTCAGAAATTTATAATTACCAAACTAAGTAACTTTTAAACAATTTTATAGCGTGATATATTCGAGTACACTGTAAAATGTGCTTCAGGAAGCAAGAAATCATGGAGTCATTCTGTGAACAACTATTCGGTTTTTAATGAAATCGGCGGTTCCAAAAAAACTACTCAAATAACGATAGCCTTACATTATCAAAATTGAATGAAAAAAAAATTCTCAAAATTACATTTTTCCAATGATACATAATACAATAATTTTGGAATTTTTAAATTTATATTCAATAATATAAAAAATATGTTATGTGAATTGCTCTATCGAGAGGTGCTGTAGTTCAGCGTAACGCCCACGCGAAGCCCCGTTTTAATTCATCGTTGAATTAAAATTATTAATAATTGGGATAGAGTTGCGAGAGTAACATTATCACAGGAAATTTATCTTTTTTTTTCCGATAGTCGATAGTTTTTGAGCTTTTTCCAAAAAACTAGAACCATTTTTACTTTTATTTCCGTTTTTAGTTAAATAAATCGAAAAATACAACTTTTTTAGAATGTCATCCCGAATCGATTGAGTTTGAAACACGGATTTTTCCTAAACAACATATGTTATAAAAGGAAAAAAAAATATTATCCCATAGCGCATGGTTTGGAAAATATTTTTATTTGTGGAAATATTGGTTGAGGATTCAGTAATATATATTGATATTACTTATCATTTCATTATGAAAAAAAAAAACCTCTCGATACCTACTTTCAATTTCGAAAATGTGTTAATGGTACCCCAGTTTATTTGGATCTATTTTCCTTAGTTTATTTTCAAGAAGAATTGAATATATTATTCATTGAGCATAATGATTTCTATTCAATTTCATTATTTCCTATTCTTTCAAATCCTCGATAACACAGTGAGTAATTTTCTTCGGTGATATAAATAAATAATTTTGAGTAGTTTTCAAGATCTGTGAAAGAATGTTCCTCTTCCATTCGATTTTCTGTACCATTTAGAACTCTCACTTATAAAGTTTTCTTCCTAAAATATATTATTGTATTGTTATATTATTATCAACTAGCATTTTTTCATATGTTTTCATCTAGCTTATGGCTCAGGCTATTCCGTGATTTCGTTTCCCGTTATCCTGTTATCCCGTTATCTCGTTTGGGTGGCATAATTGATTTGACAGCGGAAGTAATGATTTGTGACGACTATTAAAAATTTACCAATCCCTTTCCACCCCTGTAGATAAGGCATTTTGAATGAAGTTTAACACGATTTATTCATTCGTGACAGAGAGCCAAAACACCAATTTTCAATATTCTACCCAAAATTTTTTCCCCCTTTCGCCCCTTTATAGTTAATTACTAAAAACACTGGAAAACAAATGTCTTCATATGTAAAAAGACCTCAAATATCCATTTTCATGATCCTAACTTAAAATGTTTCACCCCCCATTTGACCCCTTTGGGGTTTGGATTGCTGAAGACACTGAAATACCAATTTTTATAAACCCAAGTCGGAAACGAAGGGTACTCCAGTACAAACTTTCAAACCCCATTTAACCCTTTTACCCCTTTAGGGGTTGAATTTCCAATAATCTAAAAATACGTGTTTCGTTATTCGAGAAAAAAAGGCCAAAAATAGCAGTTTCCATGACTCTAACTTCAAAACTAACGGTATTGTGATTTTCACCCCTTTAGGGATGGAGTATTGAAAAAAACTTGGTTATATACTCATGTCATCATAGGAATACGCTATCAAAATTTCAGCTCTTTGTGTTGAGTTATTTGGTTTGGGCGTTGAAGTTAGTGAATCAGTCAGTCAGGACATGTAATTATATATGTATAGATTATTTCAATTCATTAGTGTCTATATGTATATGTTCTGTTGACAATTTTTTGTTGGTATATTCCTAAAACAATGGGCTACTGATTTTATAACATAACTTGTGTCACACACCCAAAAAATTCCATCCTTTCTTTGTACATTTGAACAGTAGCATGTTCTGATTAAAATTAAATTCATTTGAGTCGTTTACCTGAAAATTTTTCATAATTTATCTTTAATCTTGAACCTTGGAATACCCCAGATTCCTACATTCAGTTAATTAATAATCCATTCTAAGCAACCTCATTCAGTAACTTTCGTGGTACACAATATGATAACCGAAACTGAATAATACAAATCAAATACAAGACACATTACGAGAATATAGATTTTCTGATATGTGGAAAACAATGAAGCGTTTTATCATGTTCACAAAATACTCAACTCACACGAGAATATATTCAAGTAGGGATTCTATATGGAGATTGTTTTCATTCAATGAAAGAAAGAAATTATTTTTTTTTTGCTTGAGAAGATAGCGAAAGTTTGGTGTCCTTTGTTGAATCTTGCATGAGAAATTGTTTGAGTGATTTGTGTATTACATTGTCAAAGTACCTTTTCTGAAATGGTGAAATATCGCAATATTTCAGTGGACTCCCGAGTAAATCTTGACGTAATCGCAGTAATATAAATTGCGGAATCGATGAGAAAAAGTATTTACCAGGCTCATTCTCAAATAGTTGGGAGGCAATTGCAGCTTCCACAATTTATTTCGTTCGTGCGCGGAAAGAATACATGTTTCTTGATAACAATCTAAAATGAATGATATTTGTGTGCATCCCCTGTGTTGCCAAATTGGAGGAAGCCCAGTGACCTTCGAAGGTATACGTTTCAAACACTATAACATAAACAAAGTATATAAGCAGCGCACTTCAGCGGCGAGGGACTGCACTAAATTTTGAATGGCTATCAAAAATCGGGCAACTTGGACTCCTCCATATTTTTGTGGCAAAGTGTTTGTTACTATGTTACATGTCGTATGCGACATTTTTTAAAGGGTGTTCGGTCCGTATTCGGAGGCTCGGTATATCGGAGCTCAGTGAACTCTCATAAATCAACAAGGCCGAGCACTTATACCGTATATATATATATATATATATATATATATATATATATATATATATATATATATATATATAATATATATATATATATATATATATATATATATATATATATATATATATATATATATATATATATACCAATACCCTATGTATCCATGTAAGTCATATTTGTTTTGAATTCATCGATATTGATTCAATTTTTGCCATAGTATTTTCTTACAATAAGACGGCCATGTCATGTCAGTAATTTGAATTTCTTCTTCAGGTAGATTCCAATAGGAATACTACCTATTGAAAACGTCACCATTACATGACTTTCATGGTCCCTAGAACCCAAAAATACCATTCAGTTCGTTACATGAATATATATTATATTATATAAATATATATATATGGGACATAACGAAATTTGTTGAGTGAAGGCAACAGTTTTCAACCGAATGAAACGAAATTTGGCAATAAAATACTTCTCATCAATACCTCGGCTAATTTCGAAAATGGTCCAGTAGTTCCAAAATGGCGGCTACTGCAAGATTTGAAAAAATTCCCAATCTCTCATTTCCAAACCGATATTGGCCAATTATTAGTCGTTTGATAGAGCTTCATTAGCTCCACAACTTTTACCCGAAAATTTTTCTCCGAAATGTACACATAAATAAAAAATCGCTGTAAATTATCATTCATGAAATCTACCTTTACGACTGGCTATGACACCGTTTTTTGAATATCATATTCCTGTTCAGCGACCTCAAAACATCTTAAGCATCAATTTGGGTAAAATTGCCTCGAAATTCATTGACTTATTTCAAATTTTCCTAAAAAAAATTTTTTTTATTGTTTAAACAATTAATAAACAATCAGCGCACGAATATAAGTTTATAACTTTTTTCTGCAAGTTATTTCTAAGTAATATCAGAAGGTTTTAGAAAAATCCATAGAGTTCTCCTGAGTTCCGAAATAATGCTTAATTTTAAGCAATTTTTACTCCACTATGTTTTGTACTTTGAACTTCTCAAATAAGATTGAAGACTATAATAAGTCTTTTCTTAAGTTACTATCATAACAAATTGCAAAATTATTGTGATGACTAGTGGTTAATAAAGTAATAATAATAATCAATCAATATAGAAACAAAATAAAATGAACAACCATCATCATCATCTTAATATTATATATTTATAATGAGAACATTTAGAGAATTTGAAAAATGGTGCAATTTCACTGACTTTATTCACTTTCAAAAAATTATGTAAAAACTGAATTTTATAAATTTTTCCGTTGAAACATTTTAGTTGAAAAAAATTTAATGATAAATAAATAACTCACCTATTGTCGAGAGCTTCCTTATAGATCCTGTCGATTGTTAATACCAAACATTCCATTCCTAGTAGGTTCCAGAAATTTACACCAAACAAGACAATCGAGTCATTTTGTGGAACACCTCTTTCTTTCCAGTAGTTCATAGGACGTACAAAATAGTAATAAAATAGGCCGCCTATAATGACAACCGATAGTAATATGGCCAACATTATCTATTTTGCTTGGAAGGAATCTGAAACAATATAATGTTAGAAACTATGTTATATAATACATGTCTCCAAGAAAATATTGTATTGACTAAGAATGAATTCTAACTATTTGTCTTATCATTTATAAACAAATAAATAGCTCAAAATTATAAGAGAAAAATCAATCAAAGAGTTTTTAATGATAGATATCCGGTTGGAGTTTCATACTGACAAATGCATACTACTTAGAACTTATATACCAATACATTTAGTGAGTCAGCGGCTCAGTGGAGTTATATGTCAACATAATCAGTGACTCAGTGATTTCATTAGAAGTGGTTTCAAAAACCACTGCAATATGTTAGGCCCCCTTCTTCTCACTCTCACTCATAAACTCATGAGGGTCGGCGTGGAATATTATTTTCAGCCACGAAGTATATTTTTCATCAATACTAGCTACAGAAATTACTATTTATCAGTACGTGTGCCCCCAAAACATCAATATTTTCGTCATGGATACGAAAATATTCATAACAAGCATAATCAAAAAGTTTATGAAATATTTCTAGTCATATACTGCAACTGATTCCATTCAATTGTTCTGGTTTTGTTTTTCATTATGCAGTGTTAATTATTCGCTTGAGAACAATATTACCTTCGGTTCGAAATGACGTATTCTGATGGTAATAGAAGAAAAAGAGTTTTCATTCAATCGGAAAATATAAACTTCAAATACAATTTGTTCTGGGTGATTTTATCGCATGGATGTTCAAAATATTCGCTCATGCATTTTGCCTTGGAGATATTCGAGTTGTGATCTTATTATCAAAGATTGAAACATTCGAGCTATATTTTTGTGGTTCAATCAGATAATAACACTGGAATTTGCAACTAGGCAAAATACATCTACAAACCTTTTTGATGCATATGAACGATTAAATCTTATATTCATCCGGAAACGCGACTATTTCCCTCATATTTTTGTTTACTAATCAAATGGTTTGAATTCTGTTGTATTTCGGGTAGAAACCCAATTTAGATTCGACATATGTATATCTATAAACAGTGATGACGTACATTTATCGAAAAGAAAAATATTTTAAACAACATCCATAGCAATGGGTAGTTTGAAGAAAGTGTAACCATCGATCATATCCAATAAATTCGATATTGAAATTCAACCATATATCTTTTATATTTGAGATTCAGTATTTATACATGACATTCTGATTGAACAATTAATTGGGCAGATTTGGAGCAGCTAGACCATCGAACCCCTATTTCATTTCACTTATACTTTCATATGCATACATCTTTCACTTTAACATAAAGTATTTTACTTCCTGGTTATTTTGATAATATGGAATTGAATTGATTTATATTTCATTACAGTTTATGCTAAAAAATATTGTTGTGAAACGTTTTCTCCGATTACAGAATTTAAGCGATTTTAAAAATTTTTCGTGTGAAAACTAGAAATTGTTGATTACTCTAGGAATTTTTATTCAGTTTTTATTGCGTTTCGGAAAATATTTCTATCAAAGATCAATATTACTAGAGGATTCCATCGAATATATTTATGAATTAAAACTAAATCAATTTGCAATTAGGGAATTCAATCCGTGAAAATCTGCACCTCACTTGTCTCCATTGAACCACTTAAGGTACATTTTCTTGACTCATTCGAATATTATGACCCCAATGCGCGCTCTGTGAAATTTCCGATTTTTTTGTGATTTGTGCAACTTTTTTGTCAATGATAAATTGTTTCAATCAATTTCCGTAAAATGTCTCCTTTTATCACTTATATTCCAAGGCTAGAATTGTGGTATCGACAACTTTTAGTCTATTCCTGAATACCTGTGGTTTTCTTTATTCAATTGAAAATAATTGTAATTTCTCAGCAGGTAAATGTACTTAAGTACAAGCTCATTTTCAAAAATATTGAGCAATTCACAACATAGTATAATTGTTCAAATTCATTCTGAATATGCCGCTATCGGAAGCATTTTTGATTTTTCGGCAATTTTAGTTTATAACTCGAGTAGTTTATAGATATTGATATCAACCGAACACGATACCTCATTGAACTTTTGTCAATGGAGGTAGTGGCATCATTTCTGTTCGCATATAGTGGGGTGTTATAAGTTCAACGTGTGTATCTGTGTATGTGTCTGTCAGTGGCATCGTAGCTCCCAAACGGATTTTGTTTTTTTTTTGTTTGAAAGATGACTTGATCAAGAGTATTTCTAGCTGTGATTCCGGAAAATAATCGGTTTTTTTCTAGTTGATGAAGGGATGTGGCAACTTCCACTAGTCTGATCAATAAAAAATTTGGTATCCTGGTTCTTCAATGATATTAAAGAATATGGTAATCTTGACCTGATGCTGCAGCATCACATGGAATCAGTAGAATACCCAAATTACAGCAGAGGTATCGTATTTAGGCTCATTGGAATAGTCACAATGAACAGGTTTAGGGTCTGAGTATGGAACAGGAAAGAAAAAGGGGAATTAATTGGTGGGGGATTCTAAACTACTTTCACTAGATCAATCGAAGTTTGGTTGGTTTGGTTATGGTACGGTACTGAATATAATAAGACACGGTAGGGTACGGTACGGACTGCCAACGTGGGAGATGATTAAATGGGATTAAGGAATTAATTAATATAATTTGGTATGACACAGTAAGATGCTGAATACAGTATGGTATGATATATAAAGTATTGAAAGCATGCAATAATACTGAAATAAAAAATGAAAAAACTCCCTACAAAAGAAAGGTTTTTAAAAAAAATTATTCAAGTTTTATTCATGTTACCCTTGGGTGGTAGTATCGAATCACGGATTATAGCAATACCAATGGAAATTAGGCACCCCAAAGATTAAACTCATTTCATCAATGTTTTTGTCTAAACTCATTATGTTTGGTTGAAGATATCAGGATTCAATATTTTCCAGAATGGACAATTTGTATATCACTGCAATCAGTCACGCAGTATTTATGTAGATGTTCACACCACTTATAAGTTCTTGGATTGATCACACGATATCTGACAAGTCTTTTTATTTTGTTTTCTATTTCTTCGTTTTTTCATGGTAAACATGGTAGGTTGAATCGTGTTATGAGTACACGTTATCTGACATATATTTGTGTTCTGGTTTTTTTGTTCGATGTGATTCCAATTGAATCGCCATGTCAAACATGAAAGTCTTTTGTCATTATGAATTTTTTTCTAATTTTTAATTTCAATACCCCACAATGTAAGCCTTTCTTTCTTGGCTGATGATGTATCGATATGGGTCCAAAACATGTACTATCCTCATTTGAAATGGTAGTGAACATCGTGGAATATAAGAGTTTTCTTGGAACATTTCATTCCTCTCCATTTTGAGACACGATGGATTTTTTTCATAAAAATTAATACCTACGTTTTATAAAAATAAATTTCGTTTTTATATTATTAACATTTCTAATGATGTTTTTTATGTTTAATGGTGGTAATTTGATGGACATTGTGCCTTCATATTATCAACAAAATTGGTGAGTGGTAGTTACACTGAAATTTACATGCATTAATGTTAATCATTTATAATTATAGTAGATATCATGCATGGATATTGAAGTATACTTGATGAGGCCACGAACATGTAGACATTCATTTCGTATAGTCAAAGGAGAAATATAAAATTATAGGTAGTATTCTGAATTATGTTGAATCCATATATATTACTAGCTGGTACCCGCGACTTGGCGTAATTTTTTACATATGTTTTTCTTTGTGTTATGCCCGCTTCTCGTTATCCCATTTCCCGTTTTCCTGTTAACCCATTCCCGTTATCCCATAATATACATATATATATATATATATATATATATATACAGTATGGACATTTGCTGTCTTGTGACTTTCATATCCTAAGTGTACCATGCCCACTGAATTCCTGAGTTCTGAAGTGTTTTGATATTGTAAAATTGCATTGTTCCCAAATATCGATAGAAGAAATCAAGCGCTCTGCCCATTGTGTCTTACTTGTGTTGGTGTTCCATATCTGCCACTCATCTTTTCCGAATTTTCATCAATGTTGGGTCTAGCATCTAATCTAATTTTCCACCAGTAGATCTATAGGTGGGATCGCCGTAATGGCATTTATAGCGTCTGCGAATATCGTCCTCTTTTGCGTTACAGTACCGACTGCACCATCCCATATGTATAACTGGCCTCCTTATGTTCGGTAGTGATTTGGTTAGCACAGCCGATCGTCTAACGACTTCCTTACATGTTCTTGTGACTTGTTCGTTCCATCTGGTCTTGTCGTATTCTTTGTGCGCTATTTGTATTCCTTCCAGCTGGAATGATAGGTCTTTCCTCTTCTCCGGGCCCTCAAGGATGATAACTTCGGTCTCATGCGGCGCGAGTTTCAGCCCGTTATCATTTATCCACTAGCTTATGCGTTTGTTCTCCTCATCAGTTCCTGTTCATTCACGGCCCTGGTACTGAGCCTTGCGGGACATCCTGCGACATGACTCGTGAGCAATCATTTTTGTTTTCATTTGATAGATAAGATTACATAATTTCCAGTAACTAACTACTTATCTCTTAGTCCAGCAGTCTATTCAGAATCAGATACCACTTTGCGCTGTTAAAAAAAATTTTTAACGTCGTCGATGAGAATCACAGCTCCCCAGGTCCTGTTGCCCAGCGTGGATATGGGTAGTACCTGCCCTATCGCCGACATGGTGAACATTTCGGATCTTAATCCAATTCTAATCTAACTCTAATTTTCGTCTGTTTTTCATCATACACTCATACAGTTACCCTAGACCATCTAGGAGACTTATGGGTTGGTATTTTGTTTCATCTGCCGCATTGCCTTTTGGGATGGGAACTACTAGTTTTTTCCAGTTGTATGGAAGGATACCTTCAAGGAGCACTTGATTTGGCATTGAACTGGCAGTGGTATGATTGTAGTCGTAGAACAGAATGACCCATTTTATAAATCAATCAATCGGTCGCATACGCTAGTTTTTTAGGCATGAATTGCTGCACAATATCTAACAGTTCACATTTGAAGGCGAGCCGAGCAATGCGTATATTTTTAGTTTGTAGTCATTGGATGATTTCATCCTTGGTCGACTGCGAATTTGGATTTTTTCGAGAAGTCTTGAATGATACCTTGCATTATCCACAATAATCAATGATGGTTTCTGAAGTCTCAGTTATGATTATTCTATCATTCACTTTTCGAATAATACCAAATTCATATCATCATGCCAATCAGCATTTTTGTGTTGAGTTGAGAATATAAGACCCGCAGCATAAATGAATCCATGTTCATTTCCAGCATTGATAATTATATATCGTTTGCCTATCGAACAACTTTTGTTCCGCACATATTTCACGTCATTGTCAAGCCAGGATTGCAATGTATTACTTCCATGTTGAAAAATCCACGTTTCATCAAGGGAAACCACGTCTAAGCGACTATCACATGCATAATTCACATATTCTTCCACAAACTTTATCTGTTTTGATGCAATCTCTGGTCTTTTCATTGGAGCCCTTCTACCATTATCTTTCGAAAAACGAACACCTAGACCTTTTTCAATTATACCTCAAGTTATGTTACATACATCTATAATATACCTACAGAGTATTTCTTGTCGTAGGTTTTCTCTTGTCACAAATTGTTCATTTTCTATAATGCTATGAATAACCTTACGTATTGCAGAATTAACTCCTTCAGGCAAATCTCGTGTTTTTTTTTCGCAGGGACCCAATAAAAATAAAGGTAAACCACTACATTTAGCTGTAACATTAAAAAAAATTGTTGAAGTTGTTTCACGTGGGCCTTCGTGTTGTATTCTGGAAATTTGGTATCCTGTTACTTCAATGATATTGCAACAACATGGTAACTTTGACCTGATGCTGCAGCATCACCTGAAAACTGCAGGATACCCAACTCCTCACCAACTTACAGCAGAAGTATCGTGTTTGGGCTTAGTGGATTGGTCTCAATGAATAGGTTATAGATAGATGGTGATCAGGACAGAGGAGTGAGGATAAATTGGTGAGAGTTCCTCAACTACTTTCACTCGTGCAATCGATATTAAATATTGATATACGATGTAATACCGTTTTTGGGAAATTGGCGTTCGAATATGTGAAGTGAATGAAAGAATAAATGAGTGAATGGGATTGAGTGAATGAATAAACACAATTTGATATGGTACGGTCCTGAATATAAAAAAAGCACGGGGGGGTACGGCTACGAACGGGGGGGTTTGAATGGAATAAGTGAATGAATAATTACGATTTGGCACGTAGGGTGCTGAATACAACCAGTTATAGAAGGTTTATTCGGTTAAGGTACGGACAACAAAACAATGGTAGAATACGATAATAGTGTTTAATGCATTTCAATTACCCACTCATATTAGCTTCAAATGAGAATTGTAAAGTATTCTGGATATAAAAATATATTTAGATAATAAAGTACGACACTCAGTACAAAATTGGACTATTGGTGTACTGCTCCTTAGTCTTTGCAATTCTGCTAATGTCGATCTGTCATGAGGATTAATTTGGCCAAAAACTCAATCAAGGAAATTGAAACTGATGAGTTGTTTGTAATCATCCCCCCAAGTCGCCTACTGAACTGAATGAGATCACGTTCATTTACAAAATATCAAAGAAAAGAAAGAAGTCGGGATCATAACTTCAGGTTGAAACTCATAACCGCACGTGCGATATTGCATTGTTAGAATCTTGTAACTATAATCATATTTATGAAAATACAACTATTGTCAGAATGAACAGATTTCGGCCGAGCAAAATCTCGTGTTCCGTCCCGGAAAGTATTTTTGTGAATGTGGGGACAGAGTATCGATCGTAGCGTGTCTACTAGTAATATATAAAATTTAAAAAGCATGAAATAAAACTTGAATTGGAAATTACAAAAACTTCAAGTTCGATATGAGTAGTAATATTTTGATCCAAGCGCCGGCGCGTCCTAGGACCGCTAGGTAAATAAAGTAAAAAGAGAATACAACTGAAAATGAGAGTATGAAATTCAAATACAAGTAAGCTTTCTAGCTCCCCCGACGCGACGACGCTTGGATAAAAAAAATATTACTTATATTAAACTTGAAGGGCCGATACATATTAAATTTTTTTACTTTTTGGATGTTGTTTTTGAAATTTAAAATTTAAATTTTCTAAGATTATATATACCTATATATATATATATATATATATATATATATATATATATATATATATATATATATATATATATATATATATATATATAAGGTATATATAATCGAAAATTGATTTTAAATTTCAAAACAAGCATAAGAAAAAATGTATCGACTTAATATAAACAATATTTTATCCAACGTCGTCCGTCGGAACGCTTATTAAATTTATCCATTTTCTCTTTACCTAGCGATCCTCACTCGCCGGCGCTTTACAATTTCTACTCGAACAGTTTTATGAGCTAATTCAAGACATTTCATGCTTTAAATTATATTACTGGTAACGCACGTCGATACTTCCCCATTCACCAAAATCTTTCGGCGAAACCGAACTGCGACTAAATTGTTCATTTCTGACAACCATTTGACCCGCAAATTTTGATAATTGAATCCAAGCGTCCGCAGCGGAATTTCGGCGGTTATGATCGACTTCTTTTCTTTGACTATTTGAAATGGGTGTTTCATTCAGTTCGGTAACGCTGGCTGTTACGGCAACCGATTTTAATTTCTGATTTGGGTCATCAGGATTTAGCAGGTGAACGGGACAAAGTTCAATTTTGGCGAAATTCTTATTATCTAATTATTTTATATTTGGAACTGCTTTCCCGGACTGGACTAATTAATGACAATGCGTTATATCGTATTCTGCCATTGTTTTTTTTGCTCTGCACCGTACACCACGCAACGGTTTGATTGCACCCTACTACCAATCGATTATTCATTCGCCGATTCCATTCAAACTCCACTGCCGGTCCTCCTACCTGCTTTGTACGGACATCATCAAACGTACTTCATCGTTTCATTTATTCCTTTCTGCACTCACATTCACCCACAATAACCATCGCTTAATCATTTGTATCGTTGCGCAGTGAAAGCCTCGCCAATTTATCCCTCTGCGATACCATCGTATAACCTGCGGGAAATCCCGCGAAAACGCGACCACTTCGCGGGTGAAGACGGCCTGCGTTTCGAGTGCTGCGGTCACCAATTTACTTATTGTTATACGAGAGCAACCGATACGGCACGAGCCCGTGGCAACTCGCCAATTTTTTAAGAAAGTAAAATGGTTTAATTTCATTTTTGGGGGTTGCAAAAGCTTTTCAAGCTGCGGGAGGTGAGTTACGGGTACGAATTATTAGGCGAAATACGTTACGAAAAACCGCGACAACTTCGGGAATTATATTAGCGCATGGCATGATGGTGAAAGTGTATATTTTCGAAATATGGAAACTGAAATTATCGTAAAGGCGAAAGAATGCGAAATTATGCGTGACAGTCGCGGGGGTTTTCATGAGCATTAACTGAAAATTGATCCAACTTTGACGATAAGCGGAAAATGTTCTGACAGGCAACGACTTATATTATCAATGCTGAAAAAATGAATTTATTCTGCTGCCGGTTATTTCTCGGCAACGCAAAAATGCGTATGGTAATTTGGTATTCGAAGGGTTATAAGGTATGAACGAACTTCGAAAACCTCATTGATATCGTGGATAATGCGAGATCATTCGAAACTCTCGAAAAATCAAATTCGTCGAGAATGAAATGCTCAGCAACTGGTAAAAAGCGCTGCTCGGCCGAATGAATGGGGTAGGCGCAATTCTGCCTGGCGTATGATTATGATAAGAATAGGTTTCTGTTCTGCATACAATCGCACCTGCCGGGTCCAAAATCAGTAACCGCTATCGCTTCCACAACTGGAAAAAGCCATCCCAAAACAACTTGAGTGCAAAACCGCCAGTCTCTAGATGATCAATAACTTTATTGTATGAACAAAAATTTGGGATCGAAACGGGTTCACGGACCGGTTTGGTTAAGGTCCGGAGTATTTCCCTAATGTGAAGGCGTATCTCGCTATCCCTGCTTGAACCTGAGCGACAGTGGTTTTGGTCGGTGGGGTCTGACACTGCTGATCGCGATGGAAACACCAAGCACTCAGCGTCCACAGGTTCCCACTTCCCAAAAGTCTAGATTCAATGCCATTGAACTTTATAGGCACAATGCAAAAATGTATTACAGAATGTAGGACAGAAGGGCTGCAGTGACGAGGCTGTATTGAAAACATGGATGGGCATTGAATGAAGTTACCACCAGAATCGGAGATTGTTTTAAACCACTGAAAATCTCAGTACAAATTGGGAACGAAAAAAAGGTCAGGTGTCAAATATAACCCATTAAATTAATTTAATAAGATTCCTATTTCAGGGAGGATAATTATTCTTCGGTGCAGATCACTGAAAAATTGTTTGTGACTTTGTTACAATATTTAGCTGATAAATTCTATTTTCCTAATACCGAGTTACTTCTGTTAACAAATTCATAATTCTATCATACTCTGTTTCCACACTAGTTTAATGGTTTATCAAATTCTCCTCAATCATTCTCTTTACAATTCAGAATCTGACCCTGGAATTATATTCCGGAGGAATTAAGAACGGACATACCTGCACTACACTTATATACGGATCCAAACATGGTCGTCCTTCACCCACATCTGTTTACCAAATGAAATATATTTTTATCAAGTATTATACATATACGAATACATCCCAGATGTATTGCCCAACAAAATATGTTCATGGCTATCCTCAATTTGAAAAAATTGTCATGTTCCATCCATTTGTTTACCAAACAAATGTTATTCGAAACAAAGTTTGAAACATAAGGAATATACCTAATAGTAATGAGTATTGCCTACTTGTTTCTGTTCGTGGCTACCAGGCAAGCAGGTATAAACAGGTAAGTTGATATAGGTGATTGCCATAATCTGTTCAATCGAAATACATATAAGAATATAGATAATTCAATTACAAACGCGATGATATAGTATTGCCTGTAATAAACCGTTTATGAAATATTATTGAGCGTCCTATTCAGTGCAATAGAGGACGTAGCATAGCGGCTGCGTGTGACGTGTATAAAATATATATATATATATATATATAATTAAAATACAAAATAATGATTGATGATAATTTTAAGTGTATTGCCACATTGCCAGTCGCTTCAACGGTCACGTCACGCAGCTGCTATGCTACGTCCTCCTCTATTGTACTAAATAGGGACGCTCAACTCTCTCTCTCCGCGCATCTTCTCGTGCTCCGATTTTTTAACTATAATAATATTTCATAAACGGTTTATTGTGGGCAATACTATATCAGCGTTTGTAATCAAATTATCTTTATTTTATAAGTATTTCAATTGGTCAATAGGTTGGCGCAAGCACCTATATCAACTCACCTGTTTATACCTGCTTGCCTGGTACCATGAGTAGGAACAAGTAGGCAATACCACTTATATTCCTTTTGTTTGAAACTTCACATTCGAATAATATTTATTTAGTAAACAAGATGTGAAACTATAACAAACAAATTTGAATATTTGTTTTAATGTATGGGTAGCCATGAACATATTTTGATAGGCATATATTCGGGATGTATTCATCTATCTGAGACCAAATGAAATATATGTTGCATCTGGTAAACATTTAGTGAAGGACGATCTCGTTCGATCTTAGACTATATGTTTCCACCGCAGATGTATTCTCAAGGACGTTACTCTTAGTGTAATTTGGGCTAGCCAAACAGCTGTCACTCATTTATTATCATGAGCAGATGAAGTTGCCTACTTCACCATCGAAAATGCCTCCAATTCATTTTCCTGTTCAACACAAAACATCATTGATTGAACTTTCATTCAAAAGGGTTCCACAACAAATAGGAAACTATAGACCCATAGAGTATTTGGCTAGCTTTTTCAAAATCATTAATTTTTTTTTTCAATATTGAAAATAAATATTAATAAACATGGTTTTGTCTCTGGTAAAGTCCACAAACTACAATTTTATGTGAAGACTGTTTTGGTATTTGATAAAATGGTAATTTAGCCATTGGATTATTTTGGATTTGTCAAAAGCATATGATTGTATTATCTAAGAGATGTTTGGAATTGATACAAAGTTATGGTATCAGACGAAAAAATATTGCGTCTATTCAAATTATATTTAATAAACAGAAAACAGAAATGGACAAGCCTATTCTTCAGAAATAATGGGAAATAAGTTAGGATGGGCTCAAGGAAGTATTGCTGGGCCCGTTCTCTTTGTGATTTACCAAAACAAAATTTCTAGGAGTATATTTAGACGAAAGCCCAGACTCATTAAACCATATATCTGAAATAATTCCCAAACTCAAATTGATTTTCTATGGAGTACGGATACTGGAATTACATGAGTTAAAAATTCAAAGAACTACCTACTTTAGAATCCATCTTGAAATATGTTGAAATTTTGTGGGAACAAATTCTTCTACGAAAATAGTAGTGGTGTTGTTTTTAAATCATATGGCATTATGACACTTGTTGCTCTTTACATACATTAATGCCTAATTTTATTTTCAAAATGGGAATTCATTTATTGAGAATATTCTCAAACAAGAACACCAGGAATTTGGACTCCAACTACTCGATACATGTACTGATACCGACAGAAATGAATCCAAGTTATTCTCTTATGAGAATCTTTAATATCTGAGGATATCAAATGTATCACCACTCGAAAGCATTTTGGGGAAAAAATTCAAATGTCGATTCTAAAGAGCCTTATCCCATCCATTCAAATGGAATGGGGACAGATTGTTGTTTTTTATGTACAAATATATAGAAAACAATAAACCGTTTGGATCAGATGGATGTCATTTATACTAATTTTTCCAAAGCATAAGATAGGGTGAATCCCCACATTTTGGTAGGAAAAATAAAAGAATCCGGTTATTTGGAAAACCCATTGATTTATATGTTTCACAAAGTCGTAGACAACAGGTTGATATAGAAGAATGCGAATCAGAATATATAATAGGTTGCAGTTCCGCGAAAACAAAAAATTTTTCCCTTTTTGCGAATGAAATTGAATAATTTTTCGGAAATTGTGGTTTTTGAAGCTGGTTTGATGAAGTTATCGAATGAAAAAGACTCTCTTGGGGCTGATTATGCGGTTGTTTCACAAGAACTATAACTATAATAACCGATGTCATGTACTTAAACTCCTCAATGAATTAATTTGTTGTTCAGAATTTCATTCATCCTTTATTCTATATATACACAAATTTTTTCCAAAAAAAGTTCAGAATTTCATTCATCCTTTATTCTATTGTGAAAATGAATAAATATATAGAAATATAATATATAAATAATTATCAGATATATTTTCCCAACGGTATATTACAGAAAATAAATAATATCCTTTGAGTGGGTTATATTTTCAATTGAACTTGTATAAATCCAATAAAGGGACAATATTGATAAATAAATATCATAATTTTTATTTATTTTCATTATTTATCAGGAAAATATATGTAAAGTCAAAGGTTGACATACCTATACCCAATTTATTGTTTACGATACACTCTCCTAAACTCATTGATTTAAATATCATGTATGAGATTTTCATTAGGTTATTTTCTTTGAGAGTTTATTCCAAATAATAAATAACTCACCTAAAGGGAATAATAAGGAAAACTGATATCCTCGTACTCCAATTCAAAAATAATGTTGGATAGATAACACTTTACCCACTCTCGAGCGCACTGGTTGAACGATACGATGGAAATTATGCAACAAATAATGTGTTTATTACGTTTTGTAACTAATTTTGTCTCCGACTATTATTAATAGCTGTTTATTTGTTTGATTTGTAGTGGCGGGGTTATCATTATCATGGCTCCATTACATCATGTTATTCCAATCTGAAACTCATTCCTAGTTTCATTACTTTCCATGTTTTCAGTTTTCTCAGCCCTGGAAGTAACAACACTCAGTTATCTTTTATAATCCTGAATGGATTATGAATTATTGGAAATGGCTGCAATGCCTAAAAACATTGGGAAGCGAGACAACTACATAAAATAGTTTCAGATAGCCAGAGGGCACTGCAGTGTGTGATCTGTCGACATTACGCAAAATGACCACATTCTATTTTTGGTAACTTCAAAATTGAGTAAGTTTATAAGAACATATCCAAATTCCAGAGACAACTGCATAACACATGTTCTCTAACTGGTTTTTGCAGTTTTTAGTTATAAGGAATGCTACTGACTTTGGGAATGGGGAAATGAAAATTCAGTGTAAGCATACTGAAATCCCAATGAAATCCATTTCCCAGAGCAAAGCTTTTGGGGCAAGTATCACCCCAGTGTTCATCTATCATCTATCATATATATATATATATATATATATATATATATATATATATATATATTTTCATATATATATATATATATATATATATATATATATATATATATATTTTTATATATATATATATATATATATATATATATATATAAATATTATATATATCCTGAGGATGTTTTTTTTTTATTTAATTATTTGTCCATTATGCCACAAATTCTTTTCTCATAACTTCTCATGGACAACAATTTCCTACTTACATATATACATATATATATATATATATATATATATATATATATATATATATATATATATATATATATATATTTATGAAAAACCAGTTATATATTTTAAAGGAAAAAACCCACAAAAAAAAATTATTTAATAGCTATTGGTTTCAAGAGATTGTTTTACATAATTTTTTGAAATTCTATTTCCTTTATTGAGCCTCTGTATAATTGGTAGATAAAAATATCCAAATACTACAACACAATCAATTTCATACACTGTCATAATGATTACAACAACCCATAATTGTTCAAAAGACACCAAAAAGGTCTAGATTTACAAAATCATCCCTGAATAAAAATGTGATCAGCAAAATTATAAGCTTGAAACATACAGTATATGAAATTGTATATAACTAAAAGTAGCCAATGGGAGAACAACAAACTTCTTGATGACAATAGCCAATCAGGGAACAGTATGGTCAAATGTAAGATTTGAAATTGTGAAAAAAATAAGAACGGAAAAGTGTCAGAGACAATTATCACTGAAAATTGTACATAGTTTATAAGAAGAAAGTTTTTGACAAATAACCCAAACATGAAACTGTGACAATATAGTGCGAATTCAAAAATTCAAATCAGAGGAAATGAGGAAAAATGGTATCCGGGAGACGGAAAAACAAAGCCACAGGAGATTGAAAATAATTTGAAAACGTTTTGTTTTGGAAGAAAAGAAAAATTCAATAATTTCAACATTATACACCATATACAAATATTCCAAAGCTGATTTCTGGATTTGTATGGTTCCTTCTTTTGGTATTGGGTTCCTGAGAGCATTGGATTGAAAGGGAATCAAATTCTGGTGTATATTGAACAGCGACAGTTTCAGAGTCAGGTATAAACTTTCTAGTGCACATCACGAACTGAACAACTTCACTGATAATTCATATCACATCAAAATAACTTTATTTCATTTGATTTTGAACTATTAAAGAAATTTTCACTGTCAAGGTAAAAGTGAGTCTATTTATCCATGACCTGTTTTTCATGATTATCCATGAAAATTTGTAGATTGACCATAGGATAAGTTATCTATCGTAGGCCAGGTTAATTTAAGTTTTCCTGAATAAAGGAAATAATTACTTTTTGATACTTTATCGTTTGTTTTCCACAATTATCAGCAATCATACTTATAAACATTGAAATGATTGAGATTTGACATCAAGAAGTGGTTAGTGGCTTAATTGCCTGAACCGGCTATCTGAAACAAGAGGCTTACCAACTGAGTTAAGCTGTGGTAAGAAAAGTGATAACAATTGGCAGCAACGTGACGAGAGAACAGTGACGTTAGCTTGCAATTATTATTATATTGCAATATTATACAGGGCGAAAATACTTATCTATATCATAACAATTTGGCTCACAAAGAAGGCGAAAATTATTAGCAATCTTCATTTTATAACAACAATTTATATTTATACAATTCTCATTAATATAACAATATATATATATATATATATATATATATATATATATATATATATATATATATGTTGATGAGGTGATTGTGGTTGTTTCCTTCACTAGTTGCCCTTTGAATAGTGTTCTTGATGTAATTTCAGGAACAGAGCAAACTGTTTTGATCAATTATTTAATAATTTCCTTTATTCAGGAAGACTTACTGTTACCTACTGCGATGATTAACAAAAATTAGTGTTTCATAGCAAAATATACCTGTAAAGTGCAATGATGTGATAATGAGAAAAAATGAAATGTAACCCACTTTCGTAGGTTATGTTGATTTCAGTGAAATAGTTAGTCTATATACCAATTTATGAAATTTTTTCATCGAAGGAGTTCTTAAAAGGTTTGTTTTTAAAATGCACTGACTTTCATTAACTTTCTATAGTTTCAATGTACCTGTGGTTTCCTGAAATGCAAAATGTTCAGTGTATTGGATCACTCTCTGTGCTTGGAAACTACCGTTTCAGTCTGGAGCCCCCTTGTTCGACTGAATTCCTTCTCGGACTGGTATATGTATGGAATGAGAAGGTAGGATTCGTTATGTACCTGGTTTTATCAGCTAATGTTCTTTCTGGTATTTTCTTGTGATGTAGTGGCAAATAACTGTGTTTGTAGTGAAATATGCTTGATTTTACAAATAAAATTTTGTTGAGTTAATTCTCAAAAATAATTTTTTTTCAATCTCCTTTAGCTTGATGATTTTTTTCCTCGATACCACAGCTCTTTTGTTTCTTCTCGAATTCTCGGTTTCCACACACTTCCTGTTGCACTTTTTCATAATTTTCGTCTATTTGACAGATTTTATTCACTAATAGTTTTAAATATCTCACATACTATATACATGATATATTCAAAATCCTTTTGACGTTTTCTGTTTTTCTATTTTTAATATTCATAATTTTTGCATCATGATCTTTCCTGGCATCTCATTGGCTATTGTGTTCAGATCTAATTTCATATACAGAAAGTTCTAACTTTAACATTTGTTGTTTGTTTGTGCTCAAAAAATATATTAGTAAATTTTGATTTCTATAATTTTATAAATTATGCCAATTGCTTGTAATGTTATAAACATGTTTATTCAAAACATAGGTATCGACTTATATTATATGAGGTTTCAGAAAAACGATAGAATCCTCAGAAAAACTGTAAAACATAGCATAAATTACTAAATATGAACATTTGTTATTTATGTGCTTTTCGTTTTTTAATTTTTTTTTTCAACTCTTTGGACATTTTAAAGTACTTCCCAGCATAACCATATATATAAAATATATATATATATATATATATATAATAAAAATATATATATATATATATATTCATATATATTCATATATATATATATATATATAAATATATTGTTATGAGTTGAGGGAAATTGGAAATATATTTTTTTTTTATTATTATTATAATTATATTTTTGCACCGCGTTGGGGCTATTTGATATGGTTTGATGAATTGAAAAATATAATTGGTTAATATAATAATGTATATAGCTAATAAACTTCTCTCTCTCTCTACCTTCTGCACCTTCTTAAATAACTTTCTTACCATCTTTAAATCCATTTTATTCACCAATATCTAGCCTTACACGTTTAAATGCCAATTGCCAATGTTCACCCAGTGTTATTGAGAAATAATATATTGCCTTCACTTGCTCTTACTCTGCCTTGGAATGATTTATTGTCTTTTCTTTGCTATTACTTTGTGTATACATTTTTTTATGATTTGAGAATTTTGAAATATATATTTTTTTTTTTTATTATTATTATAATCCTATTTTTGCACCGCGTTGGGGGGTATTTGATATGGTTTGATGAATTGAAAAATATAATTGGTTTTATATAATAATGATTTTAGCTAATAATCTTCAGTTATTCTTTAAGAGCCAAATTTATATGATATAAATAGATATTCCTGCCCTGTAGTATGCTGTAATAATAATTGCCACGAATGTCACTGTTCTCTCGTCACCTACCATCAATTATTATTTTCC